>CAUYSK010081049.1:0-83334 GCA_963575035.1 Avahi laniger
TGGACTTTTTAAAATATATTTAAGAACTGATTTTATTTTAAAAGAAATAAAATGGCAATAGCACCTAATAATATACATAAATAACCATTAATAATTAGCCTATAAAATTATGAACTTAAACATGATGTTTATTACAATATCTTACTGTATTAGAATTAAAGGGATATCTCAGTTTTGAATTAGGTAGCTTTTGGAAAAACAAAATAAGACATCATTTTGAATGTCAAACAGCAAAACCATAGAACTCAGTGGCAATAAAAATACATAAAAATGTAAATACAGTCATATACTGGATAACGGCATCTTGATCAACAATGGTCAGCATATATGGTTGTGGGCCCATAAGATTATCATACCGTATTTTTACTATAACTTTTATACATTTAGATATGTTTAGGTACACAAATACTTACTACTATGTTACTGTTGCCTACAGTATTCAGTACAGTCACATGCTGTACAGGTTTGTAGCCTAGGAGCAATAGGCTGTACCATGTAGCCTAGGTGTGTAGTACGCTATACCATCTGGGTTTGTGTAAGTACACGGTGGTGTTCATATAATGATGAAATCGCTTAACAGTGCATTTCTCAGAATATATCCCCATGGTTAAGGGACACATAACTGTGAATGTTTTAAGGTGAATTTCAGAATGACAATTTTAAAATTGGATGAAATATTTAAGCAAGCTAATATCTTCTGAAATAGAAACTGATGTCAAGAGGGTAGCCACACCCTAGCTTTTACGGGAGCAAATATTGATTTGGTAGCATTGTGAGATCAACCCAAACTTTTTGTATTTTTATAAATAGGCAAGAGTCAAGCAAATAAAAAAGAATAATGAGAGGGTCCTCAGAAGGTGGCGACAAATCAATAGTTGATGACTTGTTCAAAGTAACAACAAGCTGTTGCTCTTTCATTGATGTTATCGAGAGATTTAAGCCCAAGTATTTTTGATCTTCACTTGCATCAGAATCACTTAGGATGCTTTTTAACATACAGGTGCCCAAGCCCTACCTCTGAGTTTCTGAATAAATTGGTCTAGTTGCAGCCAATATATGAGTATTTTAAAAAGATTTCAATATGATTTTAAAGTTTTACCAGCGCTAATAATTATTACTACCTTGTCCTTTTCAAAATACATAAATCAATTATTTCAAAATGATTCATGACAGTTATCAGCTTTCCAGATCCCCAGATGTTCCTAGTCTTGTTGCATTTAGCCCAATTTGGTCTGACAATTCTTACAATCTGATTCTGATCATTCTGATCCTTCTGATAATCTACTTCTAATTCTGATAATCAAAATCTGTATAAACTGTCATGTTATAAAATATTTGCAAAATAACACAGTGACATTTTTGTAAGCTGTGTCTCAGTAGTCAAAGTAGATTACATAACAAATATAGGCAAAGGATTACCAGTTAGCCCCAAAAAGAATCTGCTATATCTACAGAGATTATTATTTACACAGATAAATACTAGTTTCCAATTATATGAAGCAGAGTATATTTTTGGTTTCAGCATTATGTTGTGGAAGAGATGGAACAACAGAGAGAACTCCTGTGTAATAGATTTATCTTTTGAAAAGTAATACATGTTTTAAATAAAAATGACATAATATTGAATATTTACAGACGACTTATATCCACTAAAGTCCAAGTGTAAGAACTAAGTAAATGGAATACAAAAGGGCACAAGATTAATCCTTTAACACACACAAAAAAAAAAAAAAATAGAAAAGAAGGAAGACAGAAGAAAGGAAGAGAGGGAAGGAAGGAGGAAAACTTAGTTTCCCATTCAATTTTGAAGAAAATAAGGAAATAAAAACAACAAAACAATTTGAAATTTACTACTTGCCAACCTTACTACTTGATTGAAGCCACATTACATCAGAAAATTCCATTCGAACTTATCGTTTGTTAATAAACTGATGTGTTTGCAACTGTAGAACATCTTTAATGCTCTTACAGTTAAGTGTAGCCTACAAAACAGCAGGTATAAAATAAGTAGCAGCTTTAACAAGAAAAAAATGTTTAAGAGTAAGGACTGTGCTATCCATGTTTCTATTCAAAAGGACAATCCGATTATAACTCTCTCCCAGATTTGGAAGCTATTCGTCCAACTAAAGGGGGGAAATTTGTCAGCCTCCTCCTGCCACAGCTGGACAGATTATGGAACAGACTGGCAGCCGGCAACGTGAGCAGAGGGAGCCAACAAGTTTCATGTCCAGGCAAAAAGAGCAGAAAGAGGAGGCGGGGAAGAAAATGTTGACAGAAGATGTTTATGCCAGGAATGTAAGAGTACCTTTGTTATTAAACACAGGCTTTGATTTCTCATTTCTATAACTTGTGATTGGTGAATTATTTTTACATTTATTTTAATGAGGTTACACCCTGCTCTGAGATTTCATAAACCATTTTCCTGCCTATGAAACAAACAAAATATTCTTTTCTCCATTTCTTCATTGGCCTTGGGAAAGCTGGGCAAGAGAATAGTCTTAGTTATGCATTAACCTGTGTGTCTGAGGTTGCATGGGGAGAAAAAGTAGTCAGGCTTTATTAATGTGGAGGAATTTTTCACCTGTGAGATTTGGCTCAGTGTTATTTAGTGACTTTTATTTGTACCTTGAAAAGTTACAAATATCAATGATGAAAATTGTGGTGGAAAAGTTCTCAAAAAATGTAAATGTATATTTGGCCTTGAAAGTGCATCTGAAATCAGTTCTGACAGAAATCCACTTTTGTGCATGCGTGAATAAAAATTAATGGAACATGATTCATTATGGGCATCAAATATTCAAATTAATAAAGAACATAGCCAAGTAGACACAATGATTGTATTCTTCGGTTATTACCTGCATGCTGCAGTGGACAGAGGAATTTGGAATATGTCTTTTATTGCTGTCATGCTGCTTCGAGCACTGGCTTGGGAATTAAGGATTCATGCCTCTACGTAATGATATATGATTAGCACTGTGAACGTAATTGAACTCTTGGTTCTGGACAATCCTTTGCAGTGTCAGCAAGAAGCTGGAACAAACTGTGTCATTTAACGGAGTTACACTGTGAGAAAAACCTCTGATCCCCACACAATTAACTTCCTAATAATTTTTAGGTTCTCCAGATTAAATGAGAGAATTAATATAATAGACCATGTAAACGTGCATCAGAGATATAAAGCAATGCCAAGGCACTAAAAGGGATGGGAAATTTAAAGAAATTAGCAATTGCTCTCAAATATAATAAGAGACAGGTGTCAAGCTGTTAAAAGGATGATTGTTGTAACTGGAACAGCTGAGGATGGTAAAGGCACAGCTGTTGCAAAGATTAGTTGTCTAGTAACAGAGAGTACTTGTTTCACTCTGCACTCCACTATACTAAATTACATTGCAGCGAGCTCATAAAGTGTGCTAGAAAGTGAAGTAATAATGATATTGACACTTATTTTACATAATAAAATACTATAACTCAAATCATTTACCATAATTTTATGCCTCCTAAATTTCAGCAAACTGGCTATTTTATTCATGACGTTTCTCAAATTTTCTTCATTAAATGTATAAAATATCTCAATAATCATTTTAAGACAATAGTGCAATTGCATTATACTGCATTAAATGCAAGGTGATTACAGTTTGAAAGTTCTTTTTGAAGTTCACCAGTACCAAATGCCATTTTATTCTGAGAGTTTTACTTTATCAAATGTTATTGTATTCAGTACAGAGTAATGAGTTATATTTCAAGTAATTCTGTAAGATTCAATGAGTGCTCCTCTGGGATAAGGACTGGACTATGTTTGTTTCAGTTTCAGACTCCTGCTGAACTCTAGGCAAAAAAAGAGAGAAACAGACACTGTTTCATAATTATTCTCATTATTTTTTGTCACAAACAAAAGAATATCGGATACCCTTTTGTACAGTTTAGACCATACAGCAAAAAGAAAAAAATAATCAAAATAGAGAAGTGACTACTATATTTATGGCTGTCAATGGAATTTCTTTTTGAATTTCTCTATAAATGAAAATGGATTTTGGTCACTTAGTCACAACTTCCTGAAAAGAATGTACGAGATCTGTCCAGAAAGTATCCAGCCATTGTTAATATAACGAGAATATGGTACATGGCTGGATACTTTCTGGACAGACCTAATATGTTCATTGATGGCACTGGGGTTATTCAGTGAGTTTTCTGTTCATAATATTTCATTTTGACAAATTATAAGATTTCTCTTTTTCCCACCTGTCTAGTCAATGCCATCTCAAGTAAGTTATTGTTACATTCACATTGGCAAGTGCATGCTCACTCTACTAAACATGTGAATTAATAGTGGAAATAATATATTTCAACTAACAAATCACTTTGAGAATGAATCTCAAACACAATTTTTATACAATTTTGAAAACTTTTCTATGTGTTCGTTGTGCGGTTGATGGCTGGCTAAATAAATATTTTCACCCCAACAATATTAAATTGACCAGACACAAGATATCAACCATTTTTTGTTAGCAATCAGAAGAGTTTTGTTTATGCCAGGATAGCTTTAAATAAAACATTTGTCTTTTATTACTAAAGTTAATTTGGTATTGCAGAATTCAAATACTTAGAGTTTTATTCTTTGTTTTATTCTGCTGTGTTTTGTTTGTATGTTTTTGTTGTTTGCTGGAGTGAGGTTGCTATGCAATTAAGTCCAGTGGTCTTTAATTACCACTGACCCACTGATTTTGGATCTGAAATTTGGTAGACACTCTCTGGCTTATTGCCTAATCAGATCTATCTGAATAATCAGAGAGACCAGTATGAAGTGATGATGAATTTTGATAACTCTGAACTAGTCTCCTTATAATAAAGGGAAAAGAAAATGCATTATATTAGATTATGAAGTATGAAATGTCTGATTTCCTTATGTACTAAATGTGACAGTTGAAATCTCTGACATTTCACTTTGACACTTCTTGTTTTATTTTCATTATGAAGGTACATCCTCATTTTTTCAAATGGACAGTTTGGCTTGTGATTGTCTTTCAAATTTTTATTATCAATTTTTGTGAAATCATGGATAAGTCCAAACTTTGAGTTATTTTCAAATATAAGTTCTGTCATGGAACGAGGCAGCACAGACAGCTTGAGATACCGACAGAGTGTTTGGGAAGGATGTGGCTAATGAACACACAGTATGTTGATGGTTTGAGAAGTTCTGTTCTGGTGCTTTTAATCTTGAAAATAAGCCACATGGACACCTGAGAACAAGGTGGATAATGATGAGCTGAAAGCTGTAGTGGAAATGAATCCACCTCAACCTATGCATGAATTAACAGCAAGGTTTGATGTTACTATTCCAACAATATTGGACCATTTGAAACAAATCAGCAAGGTAAAGAACCTGGATAGATGGGTCCCACATGAATTAAACAAGCATCAGAAGAGAAATCATCTCCGTCTCAAAGTTTGCCTTTCTTTGCTGTCACAACATAAAGGCGAACCATTTCTATACCATATTGTTACATTGGATTCTTTTTGATAACCACAAGCATTTGACACAATGGTTGGATAAAGATGAAGTGCCAAGACATAGTCCAAAACCGAATCTTAATCAAAAACATCTAATGGCGTCTGGTGGTCCAGTGCTGGTATTATCCACTACAGCATCATGAAACCCGGTCAATCTATTACAGTGGATGTCTACTGCAACCAATTGGAAGAAAGGAGGATGCTTGTGACTAAGCAGCCAAGATTGGTCAATAGAAACAAATCAATCCTCTTGCAAGACAACACTTGACCACAAGTCACACAAACAACTCTACCCAAACTATAGAGGCTGGACTTGGAAACTCTCTGTCATCCACTGTATTCACCAGACCTTGCAACAACTCACTTTCATTTCTTCCAGGCTTGGGACCACTTCTTGCAAGGAAAAACATTCAATTCTGAACAAGCTGTGGAAAATGCCTTTTGCAATTTCATCACCACTTACTCTCCAAGCTTCATCATTGCTGGCATAAACAAACTATCATTAAGATGGCAAAACTGTGTTGATAGTTTAGGTGCATACTTTGATTAATTGTACTGCTTCTTGTTTGAGATATAATAAACTACACTTTTGATTCAAAATTGGACATTTCATATTTAATGACCTAATAATACCTTCATTAGTTCTATTTCAGACAGATTGTCTGGCAGATTGTCTGCAATTTGATGTCTTATGACCCAAAATTTGTTTAAAAGAATTGTTAAACTTTCCTGTGGTATAGTTTTATTTTTTTTAACTTTTGTTTTTCATATTCTACTTTCATCATTAGTTTTAGTTTAAATTACATTGTAATGAGATAATTTTTTGCAATTTATTAATGTTTTCTTCATGGCTTAATATATAGCTAATTTGCATTAATGTTTCAAGAGGACTTATATTCTCTCCATTGCAGGATGTCACTAATAATTTTATTTATGCTTTCACATTCTTATTTATCTGCCATGGAAAAATAATGTAAACTGGATTCCTAACACTGCTGTATTTCTGACTCTTTCTCTTGCTACTTCCGTAAGGTTTTGCTACATGGATGTTGCTTTTATTCAGTACATGCCTATTAGATATTCATTATGGATTGTATATTTTATTATTACACAATATACTTCTTCATTTCTTTTTGTTTGTTTTGTTTTTTGTGTCTTCTTTTCATTTTTTCTTTTTGTTGTTGGACATTTCAGATTTAATTACATTTTGTATTTTAAAGCCAGAGTGACTGAGAGGGCATTTGGCAGAAGTCAAAGTTGGAGAAAGAGTCAGTGGGAAGATAACGCAGAGCCCTGAAAACCAAGGTAAGGATTTTATACCAAATGCACCAGAGGACACGATCTAATTAAACTTAAGAAGGCGGGGGCGGGGAACTACCTCCTTGGTTGCCACGTGAAGATTCTATTCTAGGGAAAGAAGAGTGGAAATGAAAAAGCCAATTGGAAGGCCATGGAAGCATGCTGACGTGAAATGATGGCAGCCTCGACTTGGTCAATGTCAGTGAACAGCATTTGCTGAAGAACTGGATGATAAGATGGGAGTGAGAAAGGCAATGAACCAGGCTGAATTACATGTTCTTGGCTTGAGAAGCTAGATGCATTGATGCATTTTCTGGGATGGCTAACCCAACAAAAGGGAGAGAAAACCAAGTTTGGGTGGAAGTATGAATCAGTAGTTCAATTTCAGATATGTTCATGTGGAGATGCGTATTAGATATCCAAGTGGACATGTCTATATATATGAATTTAGAGACCAGAGGAAATGTCTTGGCTGAGATATTAACTTGCAACTTGTGTGCACAATATGGTGTTTAAATGAATGAAAATGTATGAGATCATACAAAGAGAAAAGAGACAAAGGTGAATATCCAAGTGCCACCAACAATCAGAAATGCCATGACAATCTATGTAAGCTGTTTTGTTTCTGCCCTAGGCAGAACCTCCTTCAACACTTCCAGCTAGGATCAGCTACATGGAACAGGGTATGGTCTTTGTAAAGTTTTCCAATGGAAATAAGAGATTCATTGCTAACTGGCTGGAGGACATATGTTGCTAGAAAATAATAACAGATATTAATAATGTGAGGTTTCTGACTTAGTACTGGCAACATAGCTTTTGATTAAGAAACACCATGCTTTCTCACTCTAAATCTGAATCCCAGTCTGAAACCTGGGCAAGAAGAAACTTTTTCTCTATATAAACATTTGTGATATATGCCACTCCTATAAATGTCTTAAGATTCCTGGCTATAATTGGTTAAATTTACTAATAAAAGGTTGGCATTTGAGCCCAAGTCACATACTCTGTCTTTCCCACTCCACTCTCACGTGGTTTTCCTTCTTCAGTCAACATCAAATCTCAGTAATGGATCCAAAGTTATTCTGACGTAGTGAAAAATTACTGGTAACTTTTTAAACATTACCTCTCCCTAAGGAATTTTCTTTCCAACAAAAATTTGGAAAATTATAGTGTTTTTGAAAACATTAGGGTTAGAATTAAAGCTTTCAATGGTAGCATTTCAGATGATTGTATTCAAGAAAAATTAACCAGGATGGAAAATGGAGAAAGAGTTTTATGCTACTGTTGGTAGCATTAATATTTTCTATGAAAGCTGGGCACCGTGGCAGACACCTGTAATCCCAGCTATTCAGAGGCTGAGGCAGAAGGATGGCTTGAGGCCAGGAATTCGAGACCAGCCTGGGCAACATATTAAGATTTCATCTCTAAAAGATATATTTTTTTTTCTATGAAAAACACATTTTGGAAGCAGAGAATACAGACTCAGCTAAAATGCCTATCTTAGATATCATATCCCTTTCATTGGTATAAAGTCAAGATACCCTGATTCAAATGAATTCTGTCTGAAAGTAAAAATGAAGCTTTTATCCAATAAAATTGATTTTTTTCTGTAAGAACTGAAAAGTATGTCTTTCATAGTATAAAAATAGCAACGATAATGTTTAAGGCTTGTTTTATATTTATGTATTTATTTTTCTCACTCAGAAAAAGGATTTGAGCTTACTTAAATAATTGCCCTTAGCACCCTTCCTCTTAGGAGGAACAAAAGCAACACATTGAAAAATACTAGATTTAAAGTATAGCAGAAGCCCTATTATTTGAAACACAGTTCAAGTCAACACAGACAATAAAGCCATTGGCTGGGGTAAAATTTAACTGACCCTTTCAGGTTGAAAAAGATCTTCAATCAAAATGTTTCTCTTTCAAAGGAGGAAGAGCACTGTCTTGAACTCGTTTAATAGTAGAACCTACTAAAATAGCTCTCACTGGGGAAACGTAAGCTAAAACAAAAACAAAAACATTAAAAAACTCACTACAATTGTGGTTAAGTAGACTTGTGAGCTGTATTTCTCTACTTCAAAAGATATTACACATGAGAGGATTTTTCTTAAGTAAAACCGGTCAGATGAACAAAATTAATCATTTTTTAAGAATAATGTCATTATTTCCATTGTGATTAAGTTTACTTAGTTGGCATTATATAATACCTAGGTTTAGACTTCTCTCACATGATATATAAATAAAAAGGCTCTATATATAAGATACACATATAAAATATACAAATAAAAAAGGGAATTTTTTAGGCACAAAAGAATATTTGTAGTTTGCCCTAATGTATTTACTATTAATGTCACTGGTCTGCCTTCAAGGTAAAATCCACTAGTAACTGTTCTGTAGTAAATGAGTTACAACAAATATGACGTTAACTTGTGCTTCCTGGGAAATGGAAAAAACTTATCTGGAAGTTTAGGCTATGATAGTTCATCATAATGAAGTATCTTTCAGTGGTCTATTTTGTTTTCTAAGCTCTCAGCAGCTTTAGCCACAATCACGGCCAGTTCACAGGGCTCTCAAGCTGAATACATTAAAATCAATGGGTGGTTTGAAATGATTCACCAAATGATTCACCAGAGGAGACTGGTGTGTCTTTTTCATTTCAAAATGAAGAACAACAAAAATTATTACTTTGCTTCTACTGATTCGAGGCTGAGAGCAAATTTGATAGGTTCACAAATCCCTCACAAAGGAATGTTAATAGATACCGTAATTCTGATACCTTCTCAAATTGTGGGAAGAAGTCAGAGGCCACACAACAAACTCAGCTCCATTATTAATTTCACACTTGAATAGAACTACACAGTTAAGCATTCAATGCATGAATTCAAATCACAGCAGACTTGGTTTCAGTGAAAACCAAAAAGAAAAGTTAAGTTTAAAAAAAAAAAAAAGATGGAAACTATAGAATACAAGGCTTTCTATCACAAAAAGTCATTTTTACCCAAATATATATTTATCGGATTTAATCACAATTTGTATATACATAAGAACTATCAACTAGGCTAAAGTGTATACCATCTGAATGAATTAAAGGACAAAAGCAATTTGCAATTTTCCATATAATTCTGTAAGTGACTATTCCTCTTGCCTGTCATCTGAAATAGAGTAAAAATATTCTCCTCTCTTTTTCTATCCCTAATTGTCATGATTATTTCTACAGTTTGCTCAATTTTCCACTTTGATAATGCAGATCTCTCCCAATTATGAAATTTTCTCAAATAATTTTGTGATCCCTAAAAAGCTCATGTAAAATGTTCTATACATAGAGCCGGAGATCATCATTAAACAGTAGCCTATATTATGAAGAAGTAACAATACATCCACAGATTAAACTGTTAAATAAATAGACAATACCAGTTTAGAGTTAGCTGTACTGGCCTAGGAAAATGTGTAATGAATGGAAGAAAGAGAAAAATTACCCAGAAAAGAAACTGTGCTTGCCAATTAATAAAAAAAAAAACTAATGTGTATTTCACAATCATTTCTAAGTAATTTTAGAGTTTCATCTGATTTTTAGCTGTTTGAAGCATGAAATGAAACAATTTGTACACACATATACATACACACACACACACACACACACCACTTCCTACATTTATCTTTTGTTTATGCCTTTGTCTTAAGTTCTGAATCTGTTTCAGGCCCATCAGTGAGATCTTTGGTGGTTTGAATTTTCTAGTCATTAAGTATGAGTAATGGACTCACGTCCACTTAGCATTTTACTTTCTTCGTACAAGGAAAAAATGTTTTAGTCTAGATCAATGTCCTCTAAGTTGATATCTACAGCTGTGCCCCATCCATCAGAGGAGTAGACGTTCTTCATACAGATGCTAACAACCAAAAACAACATAAAATGAAAATACTAGTTAAAGTCACATATCCCTGAAAGCTAATCGTTACTGACTTTAGCATTTTTAAAATTTGTTTCAAGCAAAATCATTTACCAACTTATAGTTGGAACTATGATAATTCAAACTCAAATACTGATTTCCTAAAAGCAAAAGTCAAAAAGATTTTAACTTGAAATGCTCAGTTTTCAACTTCAGCTTATGTGTATAAACATGGTCTATAAGAATATAAGTTGTCCCCATGAGAAAAGCACAATTTAGTTGAAAATATTTTAAAGAGAGTTGAGCAATAAATAGGGTAACTTATGTCCAGGCAAAAAAAGTATAATTACTTGAGTTCTATAAAAGCAAAAATATCCAGTGAACTGGTAGAGTTTCCGAAATCACTTTTTTGAATGGATTTACTAGTGGACACACTACCTACTTGCTTCATATTGTGAAAAGTTGCCTAGCTCACACAAGTCTCACCACTTGAGAACATTTTTAAGATTTATGAATGTATTTTGATCTGTCTGTGGCTGCCATTTGATTTACCATTTGTGTAATGAATATTTTAGTAATATGCAGATTGAAGGCACTCAAAAGCAAAGAACATATTTTCAAATCCTTTTTCTATCAAAATACAGCAAGATATGAAGCTGGGATTAAAATAATGCTCTATTATGTATCATTGCCTGATTTGTCTCTCTTCCCCTGCACGCCCCACATCCCTCCCTCCCCATGGTCATGTGCCAGAGCCCATTCTATAGGCATATTATGTTTTCACTACACTTCCTGCTACAATGTCATTGATCTATGTGCCCACTGTGTTTATTTTTGCTTTTAGTTTTTTAGTATACAATGAATTGTTTTCATTTTGGTATGCATCCCCATTTCAGCATTTGTCCTAAACAGAAAATGGAAAAACACAGCAATTTTCTAGAAAGTCAAGCTTGCCAAATTTGGGGATCTGCTGTGCACACTCAGTTCTTTCTGAATCCCTGCTGAGGAGCCTGAGAAGCAGCAACACCAAAACCAAAGTATGCATTGAATTCAAGGTTCTCTTTTTTCCAATTGTCAGATTCTAAACTAGACGCCAGTGGATGACCAAATGAGAACTCTGTTTAAAATTTCTTCAGTGTTTAAGAGCAAAAGCAATCATAGGAAAAGAAAGCAATTCAGAGGGATCGTGTGTGCTTACAAGTGTCTTCATGCGGCCCTTCTCCAAGTTTAATCACCAAGGACTTTGAGAGCTGGCAGGTGTGTGTAACCCTCTTGACTGCTTTTACCATATCAAAACCTGAGCTAAAAAAAGTGCATCAGCTAATGATGACAGCTGAGGGCGGGAGGACCGAGGACCCCACATTCATTTCTCAGGCTCCCAAACTAGTGGAGAGTAAATAAATGCAGTTCCAAAACTAAATGAGGGAGATCAAAGACTCTTTCCAACCTTACCAATGGCTTCCAAAGCAAGGAAGAGTCACCAAAAGTGTAAATGGTGATGGTGCCAAAAGGGACTTGGAGGGTGGGGGAAGCGGTACCTTTCCATAGAAATAGGTGGGAGAAGATATGGGTGAAGTCCTGAATTCCTCACTGAAGGCCAGTCTCAGAGGGGAATGGAAGGGTTACAATCTGCTTTGGCCAAGGGCAGGAGTGGAGGAGAGTGGGGAGGCGACAATGGCTTGGAAGGGGGCATCATGTAAGACTTAAAGAATCCAAGGATGCAGGCAAAGCACCCCACACACCCAGCAGTAATCTCCACACAGGCTGCAACCGAAAACCTTCACATATACTCTAACAAACCCCCAAGAGGGAGAGCAGGAAGCAGGGAAGGGGAAGGAGGAGAAGGAAGAAACTCCAGGCCATGTAATCAGAGCAAGGTGATTATACAACGTGCCTTTTCATGGCTGTGTTAGATGTGCCCAGCCAGTTAGAATAGGAATCAACTGAAATATACTTTCTTGATCCCAGAAGTTCAACTATGTGGACAGTAGTTACACTTAACAGGATGACTTGTTATAGACAACATATATTTTTAAAATGGACAAAAACTTAGTATCATTTACAGTATCTTAAGATAAATTGCCTTTGAATGGGAACTTCCTTTTCAGTACTTTGAGGTCTACAAGACATATCTAGAAAATTTACTATTGTGGAAAATGAAGACTGCTTAAATCAACTGGGGGAAAAGCGGAAGGGCCTGTGGTTTTTCTTTTCTATTAATTGCTGTAACACTGTCCTTCCAACATATAGGAAGTTTCACATTTTCTTTAGACACCATTAGGTGCCGAAGCTGTTGCAGAACCACTTTGATGCTATATGAATTCTGCCATTTTGTTAGCACTGCTATGGCTCTTGGATCCACCATCCCATTAGAACTATTAACTCCATTTGTCCTAATTTTTGTTACAAATCTTACAAAGGTGAGTGCCTCTGGGTATATAGGTCCACATTCTATTTTAAGGGTGTATATTCAGTTTTCATAAATTGTTCTTGAAGTTCAAATTATCATCCCTCTCTACCTTGTATCATGTCTTCGTCATCTTCTAGACCCCAACTAACCATGTCATCTCCTACTCTTTTCTGGCCTTCTTTCAGTTTTTCCAACAGTCAGAAATTGCAAAAGACTTTTACCCTGAGCTCATGTGACTGCCACTTTGCGTCCCTGTCATTCCAAGGCTGGCCCCTTTTCCATACCCCTGCCCTGTGTTTATGTTTTATATTTTTCATAAGAAATCAATGGTGTTATTTTTTCTAAAGGAATCAGAGAAGGGTGAGTATTTAAAAACAGTTATTGACCAATCTAGGAGTATTTACAGTTAGAGATGTTTAGAATTTTTACAAGGACTCTCCATATTCTCACTTCATAACATAGTTTTTAAATTTATAGAGAAGACACTTTGAGAGTATTTATGTAATAAGAAAAAGAGGACTGACCAAATAGTGCTAATGAATTCCCTTCAGTATGCATCTACTCCATCGTTTTGGCAGTAAAGTCACAGAACCACCACTTAGATCTTGTTTAAATTAATGGGAAGCCTCAAACGCCTTTCTGACAATAGAAAATCTCTGAAGATTTGACCAAATAAAGCCATGAAAGATATTCGAAATTTAATCAGATATCATTATGACATTTGCAAAAGTTACATGATTCTAAAGAGATAAAAAGAATATGAAATGAATGCAGGATCCCCCATATTCTGAAGGTTTTCGTAACTTGCGAAGGGAACCATTTAAATATTAAGATTGAAAGAAATGCAGAATGCAATCAAATAACATAGCATCTTGGAGGGACATTTCAGATTTCTGTGAATGGAATTGGAAAATAGACTTCTGAGGCTAATAGCGCTATACCTCTAAATATGAGATATTATAAATGGGGCTTAGGGTGCCCCATCAATGTCAGGAAAAAGAACCCAGAGAGTATTCTGTCACATGTCTCTGGCTATTATACAATCATAACCAACTTGCAAAGATATCCTCCCAATTGCCTGAGATGGTAAAATAGTTTATTTAACAAAAAAGCTTCTTTTAACCCAAGGAATACATAAAATTAATTTTAGAAAGGCCTAAGAGAATCAAACCTCTGATGTTAATATTTTTATGTCAAGATATCTGAGCTTTTTGTTTCTATGATTTGTAATGTTCAAGAGAATTTGTCCTGTCATAATAACAAATAACCTTGTGATTCCAATTTAATATATGTTGCTAAATAATTGCTTTCAATTTGTGATTTAAAGTTAAAAGTATAAGGGAAACATTAATGAAAAATATTGGAACATTTATTGAAACTTACAAATAACCATTTTAATAAGCTTAATTTATTTGATTGTTATATATTACTTGAGTACTTGAAAGTTGGTCAGTCAGAAAGTTAAATTACTTAAAAATTATTTTAAAATATATTAAATTTGTGAATTTATTTTAAAAACTTTACTAATCTTTAAGTTTTAAATAGCACCAATCATTAATTAAAGACGTCTTCAAAGTATTATTATATTTTTCTAGATTTATAAATATATAAAGTAAGATTTGTAAGCCTAACAAAAAACTAACCTCTAAAATTTCTAACTGTAATAAACTTAATATTGATTTTTAAACAGAAAATTCTGTTTAATTTTGTGTGTACATACACACAAATTTAAAAAAATCCTCAAAAGCATCTATAAGGTCACATCCAAAACAATGACTTTTAGGATACAAAGAATTTGGATTATTTTTTCCTTAGGGGCAACTTATATGCCAGGGCTACATAACAAAAGGTAAACAAGAATTGTTTGTAATTAGCAATTCAATAAACAAATTGTTTGTGTCATAATTTCCACAAGAGAGATTACTTGACTACATTCATTTTTTTTCTCTTGAATTCAGTCACATTTAATTGTATGGACCTTATAACATCTGATGCTAATAATTATCTAGCTTGCCTTCTATATTCCAACTCTGCATTTCACATGGAATTTAGTAAATATAAATTTTGGAAATAATAAGTATATACATAGTTGAAGCCACATTATCCATTGTTTGGGGGACAGTAATGCATCAGTTAATGGCAAACAAACAAACAAAAAGACTTGAGCCCAGGAGTTTGAGACTGCAGCGAGCTATGATCAAGTCGCTGCAACCCAGCCTGGGGGACAGAACATAACAGAGCAAGACCCTATCTCCAAAAAAAAAACAAAAAATTATTAAACATTTACCTTTCTTTACATATAGGTACAATTTTATTATAAATCAACAGATGAGTATTCTCCAGAAATTCATTATCTAGAATTTCCAGTTTTATATCCTTAAAGTGGTCCAAGAATATAAAGATACGAGCAAAGCGATCAGAGTACAAAAACTGTCAGCAGGTATTCCTTATCTCAGTCTTTCACCTTCTTGCTCATACCTAGAGAGCCTTTTTTTAGTGACACACCTTTATCAAGTCCTTCCATAGTATTCAACATGATTTTCATAGAAACAAAAATAGATTTTCTACCGCTTCTACATGCATAATTAGATATGCACATACATCGTGATATGTAATGGAAATGTGTAGTATCTAATCCTAGGGAAATATAACCTTATTTCTATTTCTGACCCCATATCAACAGCATAAATAGGTAACTTGATAATTTAATTTGTCCCAACTGATTTCTACCCATTTCAATGTGTCCAGCAAATCTGCAACAACCAAAGAAGAAAGAAAGGAACGAAGAAAAGGCATCATGTGAATTTAAGCATCATTATTTTTCTATGTTATAATGGGCAATATTGAATATCATTTATACGGGAGTTATGTACTACAGCAGCTCATACAGGCTTACAGGAATACTTTTGTAAATTTGGAAACCAGTTGTTAAGCACAGCCATTATCAAAAATTTAGTTATATAAACTGAATAAATTACAGTGAAAGCAAAGGGAATAAATACTCTAAACTTATCACTTTCTAATTATTTTAATGCATTTTACTGTTATCTATGCTTTTGAGGTTATTCATATTTATTATGTCTTCGTGGTGGAAATATGGAAATACTCTATAATGGTATCTTACTGAGTATCTCTTCTCAACTCTACGTTCAGTGATGTCACATTGATACCTTGAAACTGGCCACGGTGGAAGTATTTATACCATAGAAATCAAATTCTTCCTTTTGCAAGGTGTGGAGGCATAGCTATTAAACATTCACCAGCACACGATTGCATATACAGCATAATATATGACTAAAATATATTATAAATATATTTTTGTCATATTCTTAAATATCAAAAGTAGTTTTGGGAGACTAAACTTTCAAAATTCCTCAAAAAGTTAATTTCTAAATGTGTAGTCCAACTGTACTCAGGAAGGAAAAAAGAGTACTTTGGCAGACTCAATGAGAAATCAATAAAACATCCTGCTTCCAGTCCAGACTTGACTCATTAAATTACATTCCATTAATTGTCAAAAATAACTGTCAGCATATATTTTCAATCATTGGATGAATGAATTCATTACATATGGAACTTTTACTAACAGAATTAAGAAAATTCCCACAAGATCACACAGAAACGTACCTGGTATGAAATACAAGAAATAACAGCTCCTTCAACCTCACACTCCTATACTCATCACTTTTGTTTCTCAAAAGATACTTTATTTACCTGCTCCAGACTTTTATTAGGCTGACTGAAATAATGGGTGGAGAATTTTGCCTACAAAATCTAAATTGATTTACATGAAAAAGAACATAGCTCTACTTGGGAGAAAATAGTAAGAAAACAAATGATCTGGAAGAAAGTGTGGCAATGTCATAGGCTAGAGTTTTGAGAGCTACAGGGAAAGAAATTTGAGAAAAAGCTGCCGCTGTGAGTAGGACTTCAGGGAGGGAGAAATAAAACATTTTTTAATTTAATAGTAATATAATAATAAACATTTATTTATTGTTAATTATGTACCAGGTACTATTGGAAGTGGCTTAGATACATGAATTCAATTTAATCCTCACAACAACCCTGTAAGGTATTAATAGAATCTTAGCATTCTCCACTTTACACAGGAGAAAACTGTGGAACGCAGATGGTAAGGACCTTGCCTGAGGCCAGTCTGTTAAAAAGAGGCAGAGTTGAATTCATAACCAGGCAGTCTGGCTCTGAGCTCATTCATCTAACTATTATCTTATAGACAGCTCACTTACGAAATATGCTTTATTGCCACCTCAAAAATATTTACAGAAAACGTCAACAAAGACATTTTGCTTTTTAAAACTTTTGTAATTAAGATTTGTGTCTTTTAGTCATGTTAGCACATTGGAACTGGTCTCATGGAGTACAGTTTCATTCAGATTACATAAGCAAAAGAATTTGAAAACCGGACAATGGCATTTTAAGAAAATTAAATATAAAATGAATTGTGCTACTTAATGTGCTATGGCTAAGAGCTGAAAATTCAGCAAAATTTGTATTTCACTATGCAGTTTTTACAATTTATAGGTATACAATTTTGCACATCAAAAAAACCTTTACAAATGGTATAATACTCTTCTTTTAATAATGGGAGTTATCAAAGAAAAACCTTGTGTGCTGGATAAGACTCCAGAAATATAAATTCAAAGTTTATTTTGCATTCGTTAAGAACTCATGAAAAATAAAGCCTAACCTTCCTAGTCACACGCTGTCATTGGGAAGCCATCCACTTAAGCTGGTTGTGGCCAAAAACCCAGGGTTTATGACATGCACCTAAAGGTTTATGTCCTGTAAATGCTGTAATTTAATTAAGTGGCTACTCCAAGTAAGCATTAGCAGCAGAGTACCAATTAAAGTCCACAGGGACAGTAAGAGACGAACCTGGACTCAGAAAAAAAGCAGAGTAGAATAATCACCTGAGATTGGAATTTCTGCCTCTTGCTCCATCCTCCTCCACACTCTCAAATTCGTTTAGCCTTTGTTTATAAAGGGAAATGGTATTTCATCAAATCTGAGACATTATTAATTTTTAGATGCACCACTGGTTCATGTAGAGCTAATTTTTAAAAAACAATCAATTAAACTGACATAATGCTTTCTTATAATGTAGAATTCTTATTTTATACATGTCAGAAAATTTAGACATGAAGACATATGTTCCTTCATTAAAGGAAAATAGAATAAAAATTAAATTGGTAAGGGAATTTCTTCATCACAGAATCTTACTCTTTTGCATCATTTCCAACAAAAAGTCATTGATAGCTTTGTTTTCCCGTAAAATATCACCTTCAATGCCATCTGGAGCTTTGGTAATGCTCTTACAATATAGCCCAGTATTGTCTTTGCGGTCTTCTTCCAAGCTTCTGACACTCTTTAAGTTTTGGTACTGGTGCTTTCTTAATTTTAATTGATGCTGACAATGTAACGGTTTGAGTAACAATCAAGACGTATAAACCTTCCTATTAAGGTCTTAAATCGTTTATGATGGAGTGATTGAGACATGGAGGGTTTTATTTGCCATATTTTACAGAAGCATCAGGCAAGGTCAAGCACGGGCAGGTAATAACACATCATCACTTCCACCTGATCAGAGTCCTTTTTAAGATTCCATCACTTGAAAGACACATCTCATTTCAGAAAAGTTAAAATGTGGAAAATGTGCAGCTTAGAATCAATAAAATTAAGTGTTCAAGCTGCCCTAAATTAAATTGGGCAAGCCAAATTAGAAGTTTTGACACAATTCTTTAGTCCTTAGACGGCTATTAATTTAACCTGTCTGTGTGACTTTCCCTTCCATAAGAACACCTGCCTTCCCGTCCTCATCATCCATTATGTTGGAGTCACCTACCTTGCCCTCAATGGCTGAGTCTAAAGAGTTTGTAATGTCAGCAAAATTTGTTTTCCCAACATCCTCTCCCTTGCTTGGAACATACTCTGTAAACCCTGTCTTGTTCTCTAAGAAAAGGATCCAATTTTTTTTTTATACCAAATAGTAAAAACACATAATAAATTACTATCCTACTTAAAGTTGAAGAATACAATTTCTATAATCCCTTCTTTAGAATCATAGGACTGATGTATTTCAGAATGCTTATTTTTTAAATTTTATAAAGATAATATGATACTTAGCATATCTTATGTAACCCCAATGGGGTCTGGAGTGGCACCCTGTAATCAAACCTGCTAATATTTCTGTACTGAAATGTATGAATAGTAATACTAAGAAGGATAAAGACCATTGTAATAGAAAAATCAGAGGCACAATAAAATTTTAAAGAGTTTATTTAAGTAAGAAGTAATTCATGAATTGGGGAACACCAGACCAAAAGAAGTTTAGTGTTCCAATGACAAAGAATTAGAGGCAAATATTTACAGGGTGAATACAGAAACAAAGAAATTATTTGATTGGTTGCAGTGACAAAATTGCTTTTTCTGGTTTACCTTGTTGAAAAGTCTCTAGTCACATAATCATATGTTAGTTGGCTGTTCATGATTGGCTGAGGTTAAGTTTTGCTTCCGTATAACATAAGCATTTACCAGAAATGATCCAAGTTAAGTTTCACTTATGTTTGCAGTTTAAACAAAGCTAAGGCTATTTTTAAAGCCTAGTTGGTTTTGTCTGCTCAGCAATTCTTCAGGCCCAGTCTCCATTTTAATTTTGCTTTAACATTATAAAGGACGTCCCTTAAATATAAGCTGGATTTTGCTACCAAATTAGATCAGATCAGGTGAGTTTTGCCACCAATTGAGCTACACAAATCTGTTAGTTTTCAAAGCTAATGGAATTCAGAATTGTAGATATGGTGTTATGGACATACAATAGGCATAAAGAATCCAGTTTTTGCATAGACTTTTAGGCACAAGCCATAAGGTAAACGATATTTTAGAAGGATGAAGGAAATGGCAGGTTTTCTCAGTTCTCCAGTAATCACATCACATTGGGGGAAATGGATAACATCCATGCTTAGGTCAGCCATGTTTCTTTGAGACATTTCCTCACCACATATCTTCCTCCATAAATGTCCTTATCTCAGTAACTGGTATCATGAACCATCCAGTTGCTCAAGACAATCGATTTTTTATTGTCCTTGATTCCTTTCTATCCCTCCTCATAAAACCTATTGTGAAGTCTTATCAACTCTACTTCCAGAGTGTGCCCTTGTGGGGCTTCTACACGATAGGGCCTATATAACATCTCTCTCCATCTCCATAGCTACTATCTCAATCAAGCCACAACATGTCTTCTCTGAATTGAAATAACCTCCTGATCAGTCTTCCCTGCCACCATTCTCCACGCAGCAGCCAGGGTAATCCAATCAAAAATCAGATGATCTCATCTCCCTGCTTAAAAATCCCAAAACTCTCACCATGAACAACAAGGCTTTCGGTGACCCAGACTGTTCCTCCTCCCACACTCCTCCCTTCACTTACTGTGCATTATTTACCCTCCTCAGCTTGCTTTCTGTTCTGCAAATCAACAAGCTCCTTCCTCCTTTAGCGCTTCTGCATTTTCTGCTTCCTTGAGGATGCACCTGGAGACACTCATTCCCAGGTGCTTTGCCTTGCTATCTCCTTCCCGGCCTTTAGTTGTCAGCACAGATATCAGTTCTTCTGCCAGGTCTTGCCTTGTTCCCAATCTGAAGTACATCTAATTCCTAATCTCTCAAGGTATGACCCTGGTTGATTTTCTTCAAAGTACTTATCATCACTTGAAGTTATTTTGGCAAATTGTTTGTTTACTTATTTATTGGCCTGTGTCTGCCTTCTAGAACATAAGCTCCACACAGGCAAGGACTGTTCACCATTGTCTCTCCACCCCCCAGACTTTCACCTGGTGGACAGCAGAAGGTCATTAAATATATTTAAAATGATTCAAGGAAAGCCAAGTAATTGATAGTTTAACATGTTAATTCTGTTATTACAGTCATTCAAATTACTAGTGTTCCTGGTTCACCTAGGTTGTGCTCAAACAAATAGAAGTAGTCTATGAATATTTAAAAGAATGATGATGTGTCCAGAATACCAGAACATGGAGATATTTTTGGTTAATTTGATATTTGGGCTACCTAAATCAGTTCTACGGGTCTATAATTTGGATAACATTTAATGAGTGCTTTCTATAAGCCATAGTAGCTGTAAGTGTATGTGTGTGTGTAAATATGTATATTAGTTTTTTTAATATTATTTTATCCTATCATCAACTCTGAGAAGATGAAGTGATTTGCCCAATATCTCATATCTAAAACTCAGTGGCACTTAGATTGAATTCCAGATTCCTCAGAGTCCAAACCTAAGGAAACGGATATCATCACTTAATTTACATTGAAACAATTTGCAAATTTGACTTTCTTTTGATGATTCAAATGCAATTATGAAAATATTGCTACTCTATAGAAAATTTTAAAAAATAGTTATTTGAGCTCTATGGATTTTGAAGAATATGGAGAGAGAGTTAAATGTGTTCTGGTATAATATTTGTGAGAATATTAACCCTCTTTTGGTGAAAAAAATCCAGATTATGTATCAGGATAAAACAATTTTATACAATTCAATTGAAACTATAAAAAGAGGATGTATTGCAACCAATTGGTATAGACAAGTGACCTGAATAGACCAACAGGGTGATCAAGATGGGAGCCTCAAACTATCTCATGGGCTATTTATGTACCTATTTAAGGTTGTCCTGTTATATTGGACTAAATAACATTTTCTTTCTCTTATTTTCTCATTTATTATTTTGCAATAAGTGTATGTTTCCTCAAAAATAAGATTCACACACCAAAAAATAGAATTTTAAATCAAAAAGTTGTCTTAAGGTTTTATTTTCAATTCTTCCTGTCAACACTTCTTCTTACTGCTAACTATATTTGGTGAAACTTCTTTTGTAAGTGTGTAACGACCCTTTCAGCTGTAATTGTCCCTGTTAATATTAACAACTAAAGTCTGGGGTGTGATCGTAAATGACTTTTCATATGCCAAAAGTATTTTATTTTTTGAAGGTCAAATCTTTTTTTAATTGACAAATTACAACTGCATATATTTATTGTGTACAATGTGTTGTTTTGAAATATGTAAATATTGAGGAATGACTAAATTGAGCTAATTAACATACATATTATAACCTCACATGCTTATCTTTTTCTGTGTGGGGAGAACACTTAAAATCTACTCTCTTAGTGATTTTCAAGAACACAAAGTATTATTATTAACTATAGTCACCATGTTGTACAATAAGTCTCTTGAACTTATTCCTCCTATCTAACTGGAATTGTATATCCTTCAGCCAAAATGTCCCCAATCCCTGCTCCCAGCCTTTGGTAACCGCCATTCTACTTCCAAATCCTTCTTTAATGGCTGGCTTTACACAAAGGCTATAATCATTCCATAAAGCAACTTAAAAGAAGTAATTTCCAAAAACATTACCTCAATTAATTTTAAAATAAAGTTGTTTTTAATTATAAAAACCAATACATGCTAAATGCAGAAAATTTAGGACTTCCAAATAATTATTCAAAACATTTGTGTCTCTTCAGTGTTTTTAAGGAATCTTAAAATGCCAAAGAATAAAGATAAGTTTTCTGAGAGACATAAGAGAAAGAAATCTAAACAATTCAGATATAAGTTCCATGTCCACATAAAAATTATTGCATCCATAGTCATAAAGAGAGGGAAAAATGTATATTTGAAAATGGTTGTATTAACCTTAAAATATGATAATACTATCATGCACCTTCCACTGAACTTCAGTGATTTTCAGTAACTTCATTTTACTAGATCTGTGTTTTCCTATTTCTCAGTCTCCCTTGAGACCACTACACATTGCAGGGAAAGCTATCTTTGTAAGAGGCGCCGTTTGTGACTTATACAGAGATGGTAAGTCAGTCTGAGTGGGACTTATTTTGAGTCCTAACCTATTGATTGAAAGAGGGAGGGCTGGAATTTATCCAGCACCTCCCATAAACTAGGCTATATCTTTTACCAGCATTTCAAGAAACAGGATTGGAGGCTCAACTCCTAAAGTTCCTCCATAGGGAGGGTGCCACTGACACTCTTATTGCATTTAATCCTCTTAATAACCCTGTCTGTTAGGTTCTGTTATAGTTCTCATGTTACACATAAAGATACCGAAGCTCAAACGAACCAGTTAGTGGCGGGCAAGGGTTTGAACCAAAGGTTCATTCTATTATATTTATCATATTTCCTTTCCAAACACTGGAGAGCTGACAAATTTATAAAGAGAATTAAAAAAGGCAAAGATAATGATTTTTAGTCATTTTATGCCTAAACAGTGAAGGGAGAGAGACAGAATATGTGTGTGTGTGCATGTGTGTAGAGAGAAAGAGAGAGATGATAGATAGATACACAGGAGATTTTGGTAGAAAATACCAAGTTTTAAGAACAAATATAAAAAAGGTAACTATAAAGATTAAAGATCAAAAGGATTAATGCCATGATTGCTTATTCAGAAAAGAGGATTTTTCCCTGTAAATTTCATTACTTGAAATCATTTCTCCACAAGTATTTAGATTATTCACATTAAAAGAAATTAATTGCTTTCCATTTCAATTTAGTTTTTCTTCAAGTTAGCCAGTATTTTCCCAAATATTATAGATTCATGCTTCATAGACACGATTAACTTTAGAAAGAGCTTAAGTTAATGACAAGGAGGGAATGAAAGGATTAAGAGTTTGAATTTTTTATTTTGCATTGCCTGGATTCTAATCAACTGTATGTCAGGTTTCTGTCCTGTACAATGGAAGTTGTAATGATTAAATGAGAAGATACAAATAAAGTACTTAAGATATCTGATAAACTTTAAATTATACCTTTTACATCAAAATAACATGTAAAGGTGAGCATTAAAATGCCCCAGATAACAAAGCTACTTCAATAATCAACGATTTATATTACATCTGCATTGGATTGTTGAATCAATTCTCCAATGAAGAAAGTATTGATTGCCATAACCTCTAAATTTTCAAATAATAAGGATTTGTTAAAGATGAAGGATATTCTACAGGTACAAATGTTCCTTGCCTCTTGATCTTAAAACCACTCTCCAAACTACACATGAATCACTTGATTTAGTCATTTGAAGTGTCAAATCAGCATCACACAGTCTAACAGTGTCCCTAATGTTGTATCTTAAAATATTTACTCATAAATAGACAACATAGAATCATGATAAGTATTTTCCTTTATGTACGCCATGAAGTATAGATATTTTGAAAATCTGAGAGAAATTGTGGGTCAAGCACTTTGCGTCTGAAATTCCTGCTTTAGTGAGGGTTAGATTAAGGATGATATGATTGAACAATTATTGCCTAGGATTTCAAGAATAAAATTCTATTGCGCCAAGTAGCAGCCCCAAAGCCGCCAGCAATTAACGATTCAGAGCAAAGGGTTCTTTAACTGCTGTCTAACTTCTAGCTATTATTTGCCTGAAATTGCCCAAATCTGCTGATGATTGGGCATATCCAATTTATAATGAATATGTGGCAGATTCCACTCTTAGGACTTGTGGAATCTGGGTGGAGATTCAGAGATTCAGTCAACATTTCTCAGCTGGTTTTGCTTTATGTGCTACTAGAGTTTTACATGATTTGGTGGAGCTCTGCATACAACGTAAGCATTGTAACATGTATGTGTGTTCGTTGCTCTGTGTAATTACCTCAAACCTGAGAAAAGTCCAATTTGTTCTTGTTCTGTCAGTAATAAAGGAGTTACTTTAGGCCTAAAGGGATTTCAGAGATATAGGTATGATGGCATAATGTAGTATCTATGAGGCAGAGACATTGACTCATTTGTTAATACCTAGAATGTGTGCTCAATAAATATCTGTTGACTGTCGAGTGAAGAAATGAACAAGGCAAAGCCTTGCAGTTAGAGACTTAGGCAGGAAAAAGAAAAAAAAAAAAAGAGAGACTCTGGGTATAGGTGGAAAAGAAGAAAGAATTAGGTACCTATTAGGTTAGTAGAACGATGTGGTGTCCAGAGGTATAGGAAATTAAACACTCAACTAATTCAACACACATTTATAATCACCTTCATGTGTTAGTTCATTGTTTTTCACACTTTAATCATTTGTTTAGCTCCTTCACAATTTGCCCTATTTGGGCAGCACCTACATGTTATTTTTCTTTAAATGAACCTTAAATCAACTCACCTTTTATAAATGTGTCCCATTCTACACAGTATTACCTGCCAGGTGGTGGATTTGATGCTCTCTTTGTGCTTCTCACGCTTTGATGCGAGCTCAAGTCATCTGGGACAAAGCTAAAATGAAAATTCTGATGCCATCAGCCTGGGTGGGGCCATTTCTGCATTTCTCACAAGCTTCCCTTTCTGCATTTCTCACAAAGCTGAGACCCACACTTTGAATATCAAGATGCCACATAAATATTCTGATAAACCCTTAAATACTTAACTAGGAATATTTAAAAAATTTATCTTTATATCATGTAAAATCACTTCATATACCCCATCAGTGGTAAATGATATAAATGCAGACTCTGCTGAAGGTGAAAAAATAATTAAATGTCCTTTACTTTCAGGGAATTCACTGCCAGGAAGAAAGATATTAAATAATTAGGTAAGAAACCAAAGTAACTTACACTGTGGACTATTACAGAGCTCTGCACAAAATGCTCTGAGAAAATCCTAGAAGTCTGGGTAAGACTATGGCAGAAGTGTGTCTTTTAGCATGACAGAGGGTCAGGGAAGTCCAGAACATAGGCTGTCCCCCACCTGCCCCTATGGTTGCAAAGCCTGTGCCCCATGCAGCAGACCCCAGCCACGGGCTGCAGGAACGCACCACGTGCCCATCTATGCAGCCTTTCGGAGGACTGCATCTGTCTGGAGGAGAGACATCATTTTGCAATCATCCACCCCCAGATGGCAAAAGGGTAGCTTTTTTGGAGTTTATCTTTCTAGAAGAGGCTTCCTCTTCTTATCCATCTTCCTGGAGTGGCTTCTTGCACCAATATCATGGAGCAGCTGCCCTGAACTATTTCCTTCCTACCCAAAGACATTCCACCTTCATTTAGAGCCACACACCATAAATTATGAGCATTATTCTTACCAGGTGGGTTTCAATTCCCTTCTCCTTTTCCAACTTTCTTTCCCATTAGTAAAAGGTAAGAGAATGGATAGTTTAGGCGGGGTTAGGGGAAGATGAAAAAGCTCTAGCCCAAGCTGTCAGAGATTCCTGGCCTGTCTTCAATATTCTTTCTGTTTACTCTGTGTTATAGGCAGAATAATGGCTCCACCAAAGTTGTCCACGTTCTAATCCCCCAAACCTGTGAATATGTTGTACTACATGACAAAATAAAATTAAAGTTGCAGATGGAAATACTGTAGCTGATTGAGCTTAAAATAGGGAGAGTATCTTGGAATATCCAGGTAGGCGGACTGTAATCACAAGGTTCCTTGAAAGTGGAAGAGGGGGGCAGGCAAGGAGGTCAGAGTGATACGACATGAGAAGGACTTCACACACTTTGGTTGGGGGAAGGGGCCACAAGCCAAGGACTGCAGGCAGCCTCTAGAAGCTCAAAGTCCTAGCACCTCCAGAAGTAGCACAGCCCCACCTATACCTTGATTTTAGCACAGTCAGACCCATGTCAGACTTCTGACTTACAAAACTAAAAGGTAATAAATATGTGTTGTTTTAAGCCACTAAGTTTGTGGTAATTTGCAGCAGCAGCAATAGGAAACTCATGCAACCTCTCTCTAGCTCAGAGACCTCTCTGTTTTGCCTCTTTTTGTTTTCAGGATGCTACTCTTTCCCAGCTACATTTCTTACTTTTCCTTCACAATCTCTTTTGCTGGCTTCTTTTTATTATCCCCCAAAATTGATTCTTTCCCAGGTTATACAGTTAGTTTTCTCACTCTACAGGAATCGCAAATTTGCTGAACGTGGCCCAGATTCAGATTTCAGATATGTTTTCTTTGGCCTACATGGTATTTTTTCACAAGCCAAATTGAAATGCATTTAGGCAAGACATGCATCCTCTCAAGGACACAATTCATACTACTCCACACTGTATTTTACCTGGCCTGCTTCCATGACTTACATTATGGGCTTCATCCTTAAAGGTCTGGAATTGAGAATCCTTCTCCTGAAACATAAATGTACAGTAAATGTTAAGATGTTATATTAAAAAAGATTCTTGGATCACATGGGTTTAGGAAATGCCAAGTTAGACACAATTAGATCCTTATATGTCAAGAATTAGCAGCCTTAATTATGCTAATTATCATATATCTATGTAGCTAGAGCATGTACATGTATAGATATGTAGCTGCATATAGAATGCATTTCCAAGCTTTATGGAACCTTAACTAGTGGAGCATCTTATAGGTTGGTTGTTCTGAGTATATACATTGAGACATGTTTTTCAATACTCTCATTTAATCTGTTCCCATTACTGCTACCATCACCTATATCTTTTTACTTCCCAAAGCTATAAATAAAGCAAATACTTATAAAGCATGAGCTACATGGTACACGCTGTTGTAAGCACTTCCATACATATACGCTGGTTTATAATGCCGATACGATAGTATGCACTGTTATTATCTCTGTTTGCAAGTGAAGAAACTAAGACCTAGAGAAATTATGTTCCCAATGGCACACAGCTAGAGAGTTACAAAGCTAGAGTTTGACCCCCAACTCATCTTGTTTCCGAGTCTGTGCGCTGAAGTCCCCCTATATCTAGCACTTACCTTGCTCTTGAGCTGCAGGTGTGGGTCCAGTACATGAACATTTTCTGCCAGAGCCATCTCAGATCAGGTTGAATTCAATTCCCATGAAGATGTTCACAAAGAGGTTGAAGGACTTCTTGTAACAAAGTTTTATGAAAGGCACAAATATAAAAGACATCAAACCCAACTGTAAAGTCCTTTCCAATTGAGAGATTGTAACAGGATACGAGAGTCTGTTCTGGATGGGAAAATACCGTGAGCGAAAGCAACGAATATTTGCAGAGATTGGACCAGCCTGACTGTTATGAAAAATTCATGGAAAAAAGTACTTTCAAGTAATGCTACAAAGATTCACTGCATTGATTGCGGGAGTCCTTCAATGTCAGCACACCAGGAGTTTGGTCTGAATCCTTTAACTGATGGGGAGCCCTGAAAAGTTGCTCCTCAGGAAAGTGATAAAGTTTTTGTTGTTTTGGTATTTTTTGTTTGTTTGTTTTTTGGGGATATTTATACAAAGGATTCGAAGGAAGTTAATCAGATGAAAATATTTATCTACCCAGGGACGACCCAGTCAAGCCTCTTTTGCATCTTCTCTTCCTCTCCCTTCCCACTAGGTGGCGCCAGAACTCAAAATCAGGACTCTCTAAAAGGTGGCCTCACTGTTCTGATCCTTCATTGTAGGATGACTCCTATAAAGACATCTGTGATGTGAACATATCAAAAAATATTTTTATTGCCAATTCCTAATATGCCTTTTCATTCCCCCTGGGGTGTTTTTCCGGTAGTTAATTTTCGGCTTAACCGAATGTAACGTTCTGAAGAAGAGCTTCTGGGGACCGTGCCAGTTCAGAGAACGGTTGCAGACCAACATCATAAACAACACATCCTGCAGAAAACGCTAACGACCAGCTGGAAGGTGATACAGTGGAATTTATTCGACCTTTGATGACTTCAACATGGGGGGAACTGTTCTAGTTCACAGGACAAGGAGGATTTTTAGGTGGCCGGTTAAATTACCTCCTTGACACTTAACTCTAGTTAGAATGTGGAAGGGGGTGAAAACCTGAGCCAACTTAGGATCTAATTCTTCAGGAAAGAAATGTGAGAGTCCAGCACTTTGTCCCCTGCTTCCTCTCTGACTGCCTTTTCACGATATAAACTAGTTTACACTGCAGAGGGCTCCCTCCTTTACAAATTTTTTAATTGATAGTTGTTTCCTTAATGTCACATTTCTGGCTATGTTTTGTTTTTTTAAAAGAATGACGGGGGAAGTAGGCTATCAATTTGTTGGAAGCTTTAGTGTTTTCACAGATCTACACAAAAAGCAATCATTCCTGGTCACTTGTAAATATGTACATAGTGACAAAAAGACCCATAAATCAAGTGTATTTCAAACATCTAAGACTAGTTCCTATGATTCAAATGGCATGTCGCCCACATCACAGGTAAGTAGGCACATGGCATTTTTCCCTAAATCCTTCAAACTGAAATTCAAGGAGGAAACACAAGTTAGTGAACATGTCACAAAAGGGGTATTGTTTAAAGATAAAGAGGCGTTTGTCTAAATACCATAGTCTCAATTTCCCGCATTCTAGAGAAAAAGGAAAAAAAAAAAGGATGTATGTATTTTGCTTAATTTTGTTTACTTGAAATTTTTACATTTTAGTTTTTCCAAACCTGCTTCTTCTAAAATGGGCAGCAGAAGAGAGAGGCTAATATAGATGATAGACTTATGGATGTGGATAAATAATTAATGGCCTAGAGTAATTAGCTGGAAGATGTTTAATCATTAATTTGTCTGAGTCATCAAAAGCATTTGAGCCTATCCATAAAATGTTCTACTATTCATGAGTATATATATTTTGTCAAGATGGAAATTAATATAAGAATAGAATCAGCACTTTGAAAAATCAAAATATGGGACAAGTCAATTTGGTCTATTCTTTGTTTGTTAAAGATAAACAAAATTTTTCTTTCTTTTATTTTAGCTAATAAGAAAAAGGCTTTATAAATTCTATCTGTATATATAACCAAGAAGTCAAACTTCTTGGTTAGGAAGGCAAAGTAGTTGGCTAGTTTTGTCTTTGTTTAGGGACTCCTTCAGGGGGTGGGGGAGCAAAACCAAAACCACTTCATTACTAAAGTGTCTGGTGAACAATTAGAGTTCTTTCAGAGGATTTAAGGGAAAAAAGGTCCTTTAACATAATGCTAAGTTTTGCAATTTATGACTGTGTTCTTCAATGTGGTGTTTTCCAATACAGTTTTATTACAGGCTCTAAATTATACTTTCACAGGAAAGGTCTGTCTTTAAACTTTTAGGTCAGAATTGTTCAGATCTTTTCACACTGAATCAATCAGGTTTAAAGCTGGCAAAATCCTTGGCAGCCTTGTAAATCTTTCAAAAGATGTTATCCAATTACCCTTCATGGGCCACAGGATTCTACAGCATGACTATTTCCTTCTCTATGAGGAATTAAGTGTTCATGAGAGGTTAGAAACCAATGGAGCTGAAAAGTAAGGATCTGTATTTTTCTTCCAGTTCACGTGGTGTAGATATATCTGTAGCTACTAATATACCCTGAGATCTACCATTCTGACCTAAAGAGCAGCCCTGGCATCATTGAAGTTCCAATTGTTTTAAATTAGCAAATAGAAAAAAATTAAAATAACACCAGAATGGTTCCTGTTACAAAATCTTATTTTGGACTTGTATTAAGAAGTTAACCTAAGAATATATTCCAAATGGAAAGTGTAAGAGATCACTATTACTCTTAGTTGTTTTTTCAAGAAAAACATTTTTAGGTACAGTCAATAAATACACATGGGATTGAAAAAGAAAATAACAAAGATGATAAATGCGCTGCTTTGATCTGGGTTTTGATCTTCTAAAAAATGTGCTTATTTTCCATTTAAAAAACACATATTAATCTCTGTTAGTTCTTCCTCCTCTGAGTTGCCAATACAGAATACTAATAAAAGGCGAAGGAGACATTCAATTTATATAAAAGCCTATTTCATGCCATTTGGTTTCAAGGGGGAAAATAATCATGGGCAGAATCATTTGGAAATAATTTTTCAAGGAAAAATGTGAACATGCATATAGATTCCTTCACAGAAGTTAGAAAACCACTGCTTTCCTTTGTGATGTAAAAGGTGGAGTGGAGGTTATGGGATTTCAGCTGCACCTTTGACCTCAAGGCCTCTTGAGTCACTCACTTGTCATGACCTTTGACCTTTGGCAAATCATGACCCTATCTGTTTTGCTTGATTTTTTACTACCTACAACAAAAGGTCTTTTCCTCTCTGGAACACATAAGCAGAAGTCATATAAATGTTTGGAAATAGTTTGTCAGCCGACAATCAGGCAAACAGAGGATAAATATAAAAAAAAAAAAAATTACGAAAAAGGAAAATGTTCTAACATTTAAAGTTTCCTCCAGTGGTGTAGTGGTTAGATGGATTTCAATGACTGTAATGTCAACTCTTGACCTCATGTTCCCTCTTTTAAAATCTTTGCTTACTTTGATTTAAGATGTGATACAGCAAGAGGTAGAAAGGTTGGTGCTTTTATAAATTATACTTCTAGTACTTTGCACTCCAGTCACTAAAAATTATAGTTATCACCTCACAGCTGTATACTATCAACACCTCCTTTTAACCACTGTCTAGATTGCTTCCATCTCTGAAGAAATGAAATTCCTCTTATCAAGATTGTGAGTGAAAGGTAAATAAGTGTAAACATTGGGAGTGAAATGTTGTATGGAGCAAGCAAGTCAAGTACAGATGAGGAAACCAGGTCTGTAAAACTGTACATAGATGCCCTCTGGCATCAATATCTGTAGAAATTGAATATTCAGTTACTTAATATATACAATAACAAGGTAAGTCTCAAATCTCATTTAGTCTTTATAATAATATCAACTGTTAAGGATCTATTTAATACACACTACTGATAGGTAACAAATGACATGAGTTTTCACAAGTTTTCCTTTCTAATACTCAACTGTGCTGGCTTGCTTATTTTAAGCAAGTAATAGGAAAAAAAGTAGCTTGAAGACAGACATTAGTGTCTAGAAAGTTCGACAGAGTGAAGGATGATGTGTGTTTTTTCACCAAGATGAGAATGAATGGAATCTCTTGAATTGTAATACTCAAGAATTTGTCTACTTAAGGAATACTTTTATGGTTATTTATTGCTCCGCCAGCATGGAGATTCTTACTTTTTCTTTTTGCATCAAAATAGTAGTATTTTAATATTTACTTTTGGGACAGTTTTATTTTTAGCTATTTCCACTGGCTTTTTAGCATTCATTCACAACCCACTTTTTTCCCCCTGGAAATTTCACCTTCTCTGAGACTCAAAAGAAGGATTTGATACTTTGAAATTACAGTGAAAATTGGCACATTAATGAAGTTAGTTAGGTGAGCCAAATACTTGGTTCAATCAGAATTTAGAAGGAAAATCAAAAGCTTGCCAACTAAATACTCAAGTCTGGTGAAAACGTTTGCAACAAAGATTTTCAATGTTTGTCATTCATTTTAAGGAGTTGAAAACAAAATCTCTTCTAAAAATCTTATACAAATCTGTTATATAAGTATACTGCAATCTATAATTCTTGTGAGAGCTAGACAGAAAGGATTCAATAAAAAGATGTCCAACGATTAAAGTATTATCCTCCTGTTAGAGGTAGGGTAAATTGAATGGGCTGAAAAGTGTTGATGAGAAGAGCACTAACGAGCGCCCAGCCTGTGACATACTGTGTTTTCTAAGTGTTCTTTTTCCTGATTTTCACAGCTGTCACCACAATACCAAAAATCTCCCACAGCAGTCAAAATTCTTTTCCCTCCTAGATCTCAGCTAAGAGTCCTATGGCTTCAAATTAAAACTCTCAGAATTTAGTTTTCATTACCTCTTCACTGGAATATTTATGACTTCCTGTAGAGGAATGCTTAAATAGCATTAACCATATGGAAATTCAGGGGAATTTTTTACTTTCTTACCTGAAAATGTTTTTAGGTGTGAAAGTTGAGTTGGTAGAAAATAAACAGATTCCTGAATGTCTCTGAAATCTGCAACACAGGTCATTTGAATAAGATAACTAAATGGTGAACATTTTCCATGTTTAAATTTCTTCCCCCCACGTTAAACTATCTGAATGATGTTACAACTGACTTTCTCCTTCCCCTTGAGGGATGGGGTCTAGAGTTTTTATAGTCATGATTTTAAAAAGTGAATAACACTATGCAAGAGAGTAACAAACAAATTTCACTTAAGGTTTTACAAGGCCAGTGCTGACAGTAATATTTTTAAGACCCCTTTGATGTCAGTCTGTATCTGCTATGGGCTTTCTCCAGAGCAAGATATTTTTGAAATGCAAAAGATCACTCTCACTGCTCTCCCCTCCGCCCACCCCACCGTAACCCTCGAGCCCCAGTCCTGGTCAAAATCTCTCAATGGTCATCCATTCAGATAGAGCAGGGTTTCTCAACTATCAGATAATTCTTTGTTGTGTGGGACTGTAAACGCACATTACAAATCTCAGCATTTAATGATTTGGGAAAATGTAGGTATGCCAATTATCCATTTATTGCCTCTAAGCTTCAAATTCACTCTTCATTGCTCTGTTTTGTAATACTGGAGTTGAAACTCCTAAGAATTTGTTTTTCTTTTTGCCAGCTAGCATCATGTTAATCTTTGTCAGTAGAAGATGTCAGAGAAGAGACAGCAGAGGAAGAGACTTCTCTTGACTTGGTGGCTTTCTCTCTTCTTGCCCCTAGGGTGTGGCTACTAGAGGCTTGTGTCTAAGAGGTCCGGTGGCACCTGCCCTCTAGCCAGTTTTGCTTGGACCCCAGTGGCAAGCGTTCAGAATGCCAGTCCCTGCACAGGTCTCCTAACTCGGAAGCCCCAGTCGGCTGGCCTTGGAACAAGTTTGGCCAGTGAACTTCCCTGCCATTCAGTAAGTCCAGCCACCATGAATTTAGACTCCAGTGAAGCCTAAATCTCAGCCTGGGAGACGATGCCCCCTCCAAGTGTGTTCCTTCATTGGGTATTATCTTTCAGCCTGGAGTATTCTCTGAGTTCTCTTTTATCTCCTCTTAGTGACTACTCATCTGCTTCCAGTCAGTAATTCTTTACATTAAATATTCTGGGTTAAATTACTGGTGTAGATTCTGTTTCCTTCCTGGACTCTGTTGGGTGGAGTAACCACTGAGTAAGAAGTTTGAATACATAAACACAAATACACATACATACTCTTACTTCAAGAATATTATGTCTTTCTAAGCTGAAAATGTTAGAAAGCAGAGCTTTTTAAGGATCTCCTATAATGATTAGAATCCAAGAAACAGAACTTTTCTGTTGGATGCAACCCAAGAAGTTACCCAGGCCCTCATTTTCCCGTTGAAGCATCCTGGTCACCGAGAGGTGAAGTGAATTCATTTGCTAAGTGGCAGAATGGATGTGAGACCGGGGGGCATGCTAGGAGGCTGCTTTTCCATGAAATGACCCGGGCCTCTGAGAACTCTCTCTTGGAGCTTCATCAGATGACTCACTCACTGGCTTTTTTATGAGGACTCATGGGAGAGAGACATTTCTCTCAAGTCTAAGTACCGGGAATAATTATGCCTCTTCTGAATGACTGTTCTGGTTTTAGCTCATGGACACTGTGAAACATGTAACTGCTTGTTTTCCATTTAGGACGGTGGCCAGAAAGCTCAGGGGCAAAGCTGTGGCTGTCTCCTGGCAAGTAGGCAGCACCTCAGGACACTCACACCTTTACATTCCTGCTCCTCTAGCTTGGTCTCAGCTGTTTTCTACCAGGCTCTTCTCTTTGCCTGATTGCCTTACTTTTTTTTTTATTATTGATATCCTATTATATACATCAGACTCTTGAAAACATCTATTTAAGCATAATTTGGCTGTCAACAAAATATTGGAGTACAAATCTTCAGTTCTCCTGATGCTAACTTCAGCGTTCTCTTCATTAGCGTTTGCTTACACTGACAAAGAATTTAAATCCTTCAATCTTCCCAAGCATGGGTGCACCTCAGAGGCCCAAGAGCAATTCGTTCAGATATTTCAAAATTTCCCCTGCCTCTTGCTTACTTAATGAATGTATTTAATAAATTTCTAATTTCATATTCAAATAATAAAAATTTTTAGCCAGGCTTTATCAACTTTTACATAGCTTTTTCAAGGCAAATTGATAACATTTGATTACCACAAAGCTGGCCATAGGCTCAGAAAAGATAAACTTTTAATTTTTCTTATTTATTTATTGAATTATAGTATAAAATTTGGTTTCTTTTGGCAGTCATTTAGCAATATTCCATGAAATGTAGGGCAAAAATGTTTAGTTTTTTTTTTTTTTTTTTTTACTTTTGTGGTCTCATTATTCTTTCCCTTGCTGAATAAGCAACTTTCTTTTTTGTGTCTCTCTAGGATAGTAGGCGCTGGCTATTCAATACCTTAGTTATACCTGGATTCCCTCATGTTTCCACACTTCTGCAGTTGGACTTGTACAGTTATCATTTATCACAGGCAGTGACTCATACCTTGTAGGGGCAAAATAAATATTTGCAGAATAAATCCTCAGAGCTGCTACCCAAAATGGGAAATGTTGAAAACAAAGCAGCAACCACAGAAAATAAAGTAACTGCAGCTGTGGAAATAGAGAAACTGTATGATATTCCTGCTTTTTTCCTCATAATTCCTCCAAAGAGAAGATTTTGTTTCTCTGCACCGAAGCTGAAAAACAATATACTTTTGGTTTCATCTGATTTCAAAGAATTAATTTTAAACAATATGTTTCTTGCTTTCCTTTACTTCAGAGAAAACGCAGCACTCAATGCCATTGATAAGTATTCGTTTCTTTGTCTAAGTACCTAATATCCTGATACACCCCAGAAAACCTTCTGTGAAGCAAAATCAGGCAAAAAAAACCTTACAGACCAATGAAATGGATGGAATTCTGAGAAATGGGCCAAGAAACAAATAACAGAAACAAACAAGGAAGAAGTTAAAATGAACCAATAGGGAGCCGATGCCTCTGCTCTGCTATTGTTGTAATCGGGACATTATGAGACATCCTCTTCCTTTGGTCTCTTATTTAACCCTGAATATGGTTCATAGATAAGGGGGTCAGTGTCCTTTTGACCATCAAATTTTTCATTTATTTCAGAAAATATGAGATCAATTTTCCATGTGTTTCAATTGTGTTATTGGGTTATTGCCCTTTATGCCTCCAAACATAAGTCTTTGATCTCTAGCGATAAAGCCTGTGTTTCTCACAGGGCCCATCCAGGCTGACTAGCTCAACCAAATCAATAAGAAATGAACCCTTATCTTTGAACATCTAAGTTCTCATGGAACTGAGCTAAAAGAAATCAAAATAGACAAAGGAATTATAACGGACATATTTCAAATACCCTATCCTACCAGGATATATTTACTAAAACAGGCTACTAGGTTTTCAGATATATACCAGTCTTGAAAGTTAGTTGTTTTTGAAATTATCAGCAGGAAACTATGCTTGTGTTTTCCAGGGTTCTCAATCATGTGAAAATTTCTGATAAATGCTTTTAAGACATTTTAACAAAAACAGTCTTTTCCTGAAGTTTGTAAACCTTTGGTTGAGGCAAGTATATACATTATAAGTGTAAGTTCTCCTAGCATTGGGATATAAGACCAGGAATGTAAAAGGCAGTGACAGAGAAAAAACAGAGCTAGCCAGGTATGTGCACAGATAGGGTCCCTGGGAGACAAGAGACACTGTCGGGCTGTGCCACTGTTGTATCTGCTCTTGCCCTGTGTGGTCGGCTCACTTCTGATAAGATGTGGAATCCTTGGGTAATTAAATCTGGACCCTAATCTAACCACTAAAGCACTGGTCGCCGGCATCAGCAGTGGCATTGACCCCTGCAGTATGCAATGGCTGAGCTTCCCCTTCACAACCACAAAAGTTCCTCAAAGGCCGTTGGCAGAAGAATGTGGGCAAGTAAACAGGAAGAGAAGTATGGCTTGCACAGGACTTAGTAATATAAATATGACAATGCCTATTGCTATTTCTGACTCATGCAGAACTACAGTGGGAATCAGGCAGCAGGAAAAAAGCTATGGCTTTAGTGTGCTTAGATTAGGGGTGAAGGTGGAGATAAGGGTTGGTGCAGTTAAAAATAAATGATTCTGTTGCCATGGTTTCCTTCTTTATAAATTCTTTTCAGCATGAATTGCTGTTGTGGTGGTTAATTTTAGATTCATGCAGATTTTTGACAAATAAGAATTCCTATACATCCGAGAAATGGTTTTTTAAAAGCTGTAGGAAAAGGTTTTTGGCAGTCTGGTTTAAACATTTCTAAGCAAAATAACCTGCAGGGTTCTGGCTTTTAGACAACTACCAAAGGAAAGTGAATAAAGAGAATGGAACTAAGTGAACATGTAAGACTACATTTATCCTTCTGATTAAAACATAAGTTCATATCAGCACAACATTTAAGGGCATGTTGAGCATGGAGGACTGCCTCTCTCAGAGCCATAGGAAGACAGATGTCCCTCCTACAGAGTAACTCATTTGACAATACACCCATGAAAGATTTCAAGTACCAAATGTTAATTTAGATAAATATGTATTTACTAATTTCAAAAGCTATAATTGTGTTTTTAAAGTCTATTACCTCAAATACAATTCAATTTTCAAATAGAGTGTCACAATTACTTACAATTTATACCTGCTCTAAAATGCCTATGTTTCACTTTTTAAAAATTTAATACTGGAGATTTCAAATTTGGAAAACATATATGAAAAGGAAGAGTTGACTTTTCCAAAGAAATTCTTTTTTCCTTATGTATTTATTACAGGATTGTTTAAATAGGGAACCCCCTTAACACAATTAAAATAGGACTTGATTTTTAAAAAGAAAAGAAAGAGGCTGGGCATGAGGGCTCACACCTGTAATCTGAGTGTTTTGGGAAGCTGAAGCAGGAGCATCGCTTGAGGCCAGGAGTTTGAGGTTACAATGAGCTGTGATCATGCCACCGCACTCCAGCCTGGGTGACAAAGAGAAAACCCTGTCTGTAAGTGTGAGGGGATTGCCTCATTTTTTATTCTATTTCTATAGTATAAAAATCAGGCCAAAAAAGTCAAAATTCGGGTGTTGGGAAATTTCCATAGATCAAGACTACTCCTGAGAGCTGATTTATTCAAGTGTCTACTTTTTCTAGAAATATGTCTCGGAAGTGGTATGGCCAGGGACATACATCTTTGATTTGCTCTGAGCTTTACTTGTGGCTGACTTGGAAGAACAGCTGACCAGGTTTTTCTTGATGGTAGCTTGTCTCTGTCCGGAAACTAAAATTCCCATGGGCTTTTGGCCTGAAGCACAACCACAGGAGTTCTGTGGCTATTGACTCATTTGGCTTTGCTATGTTATGGCAGACTAGTGTAGACTGGTCTTTCTACCAAGAACAACTAAGAAAGCTTGACAAAATATTTTTGAAGAATCTGCTTGAAAGTTTTAAAGAGCTAGCAGAGTAGCCCAGAAATAAAAGAGCCAAGACCCTAAAGAGTAGGGAAATTCATTGAGATGAGCCTTATATTTTATGTCACTTTTTTCCTTTACCTATCTGCTCATCATAAGCAGCACAGAAACAAAGGTTGAGAAGTTTAGGAGAATGTGTGTATGAAGAGGCAGAGAAGCTGAGCAGAGTTTCCTGCAATCTCACAGAACAGGGGAGCCAAAAATTGTAATCCAGGCCCTGAGGGGCCATGACCTTGGAGAGAAGGTAAGCACGGAGAACTGAACTGAACAATCCGAGACAAGGCCCAGAGAGAAAATTTTATGACCAAAACAGATGCCGATGTAATAGAGATAACAGAGTTATAAGGCACAGACTAGAAAATAATTCAAGCAAATGTTTGACACACTGAGGAATTTCATTTGAAAACTGAAATTTATTCAAAGAAAGAATCAAATGAAAATTTCTAGAACTGAAAATTACAAAGAATGCCACAGATAGGCATAATAACAAGTTAGACACATCTGAAGAAAAGACAATGATCTGGAAAAGAGATTGGTAGAAAAAATATCCATATTATAGTATGGACAGAACAAAGCTAGAAAATAGAGAAAACAGACTAAGAGAATGTGGGAGAAGATGTCAAAATGGAATACATGCGTGATCAACGTTCCAAAGGGGAACAGAGAACAAAACAGAAGTAAACAATATTTGAGGCGATAGTAGTCAGGAATTCTTTAAAACCAACAAAAGCTATCAAGCCACAGATTCAAAAGGCAAAATGAATTCAAGGCAGGATAAATACAAAGAAAAACACATCTAGGTAAATCTGCTGGAAACAAAAGAAGAGAGATAACCGTCAAAGCAGCCATAGAAAAATTACAAGCTTTTACTTCCAAGAGCACAATAATTTTTATAGCAAATTTCTCAACAGAAATAAATGAAGCCAGAAAACAACGAATAATATCTTTCAAGTTGAAAAAAAAAAAACCTGCCAGTCAAGAAATCTATACTGAGTGATAACAGTCTTCTAAAATGAAAACAAAGACATTTCTATGCAAACTAAAACTATAACAGTGTTGCCAACAGACCTGCAAACAAGAAATATTAAAATAATTTTTTTCAAGCAAAATGAAGATTATAACAGAAGCAAAGAAATTCATGAAAGAATAAAAAGCAATGAAATCTTAAATATGTGAGTAAATCTAAATAAATATTGACTGAAATGCTTATAATTTTATCTTTTATGCTAAAAATGTTTATAGAATTAAAATGCATGACAACAATAACCCAAAAAGCAGGGGTCACAATAAATGGTGTTAAAGTGGTCTAGGATTTCTATATAGTCTCAGAAATGATAAGGATATAATTGGTATTAGACTCTTATAGGTCAAGAATGCATATTGTGACTTCAAAAATGGTTAGTTAACTAATGTGTAACTAAAATTAAAGAAGAGAAAATGGAATGATAAAAATATTTTATGACATTCAAAGGATACCAAAAAACTCACATGAAAAAGAGACATCACAGGCAGAATAAATGAAAACAAAGAGAAAGGTGATAGATTTACTGTCAAATATATCAGTGATTACATCACATATAAATGGCCTACTGGAATTGTAAAGTGGCGTAACGGCTTTGGAAAACTTTTTGACAGTTTCTTATAAAATTAAGTGTATTTCTATTCTTCCACCCAGAAATTTCACTCCATGGAATTTCTCCCAAGAGAAGTAAGAATGTACGTACATACAAATGCCTATAGCAGCTTTATTAATTATATATAAAGACTAGAAACAACTCAATTGTATTTCAACAAGAAAATGTCATACAATGTAACACTATTCTTCAGTAATTAAAAAAGAATTAATTATTGATACATGGTAGGCATGTATCATGTGAAATAAAGGAAACCATACACAAAAGCTTACATGCTGTATGATTCATTTATATGAAGCACATATCTAATCTATGAAGCTAGTGTTCAGAAAAATTGTTGTCTGTGGGATTGGAGATTGCCTGGAATGTGGCCAAAGAAACTTTCTGGGATGATGGAAATAGTCTACATTTTGATTGAGGTGTATTTTACATGTGTATACTTTGTTTTAAACTTATCATATTATAGACTTAAGATACATCTTACTATATGCAAATTTCACTTTAATAAAAACATTAAAAGTAAACAATGAAAATATATACACAAAGATAAATGGAATAAATATTCTAAAATTTTTAAATTATCAAACTATGTAAAACAATCCAAAATAAATGCTTCTTACAAGATACATTAAAGTGCATAAAAGGACAAAGAAAGGGGCCAGGTGAGGTGGCTCATGCTTGTAATCCTAGCACTTCCAGAGACTGAGGCAGGAGGATTGCTTGAGGCCAGGAGTTCAAGACCAGCCTGGGCAACATAGCGAGATCCCATCTCTACAAAAAATCGAAAAATTAGCTGGGCATGGTGGCATGCACCTGTAGTCCCAGCTACTTAGAAGGCTGAGGCAGAAGGATCGCTCAAGCCCAGGAGTTTGCAGTTGCAGTGAACTATGATCATGCTACTGTACTCTAGCCTAGGCAACAGAGCAAGACTATCTCAAAAAAGAAAAAAAAAAAGGACAAAGAAAGGTTGAAAGTAAAAGCATAAAAGAAAAAATACTGATTCAAAGAAAACTAGTGTATATAAATTAATACCAGATAACACAGAATGTAACGAAAGAAGCATTACTCAGGATATTCCTTCACATTCCTCCACAAAGAAAATAAAACAACTCTAAATTTGTATGCACCTAGTAACATACCTTAAAAATATATACAGCAAAAATTGCTTGACTATAAAAAGAAATAGAAATATCATAGTGAGAGATTTTAACATACCCATCTCAATGAGGAGGAAAAATCAAACAAAAAATAACTAAGTTTATAAAAGATTTGAACAACACTTGTAGGTAATCTGACCTAATTGACTTAATATAGGATAATGCACCAACATTTAGAATGTGCATTCTTTGTCAAGTGAACACTGAGTATTTATCAAAACTGACTGTATGTTGGTCTATAAACAAAGCTACAACAAATGTCAAAGGATTTAATCAGACAGAATATCTTCTCTGACTATATGGGAAGCCAGAAATCAATAACAGTAAAATCACTATAAAATCACCTTATGGTTGGAAATAAAGTAATATATCATAGAAAAGAAATTGGAACTTTCATTTAATAATGGTAGGAGTCTAAGTTGGTACTAACACTTTTGAAACTGTCAATATCTAACTAAATTGAAACTATACATGTCCATCAATGCAGGAATTCTACTCCTAAGAATGTACTCAACAGAAATGCTTATGTATGTTCACCAAAACATATGTACAAAAATTGTTATGGTCATACTATTTGAAATAGCCCTAAACTCGGTTAATATTTCTCTCAAATCATCACCATCAGAATGGATAATAATGGCATATTCCTCATATTCGTTCAACATAGTAACATATGAAAATGAATTGACTACTGATATACACAACTTGGATAATTATTAATTTTGAGAAAATAAGACAAAATGCATCATATATTTTGTCATCCTGTCTATACTAAGTTTATCTATATAAATTATGTTGATTGATATCAGGAGAGTAGTTACCCTTTGGGCAGATAGGGAATTGTTAATGACTATAAAAGGGCCAAAGGAGGCTTCTAAGATGCCAGTAATGTTCTATTTCCTGACCTAGGTTGTGATTAACCATTGCGTGCATTTTGTGAAAATTCATCATGCTTTACACTTAATTTATGCAGCTTTCTATATGTGTATATTATAACACTTAACTTCAGAGCTGACTTAAAAACATGAGACAAATTCTTTTAGACATCTTTCCTAATGGCAAATGGGTCCCTTTTTTGATGATATGATTCAACTTTTTGAAAACAATAAAAGGTGATTTTGATACCATCTGATGAATAAAGAAGGTGATTAAGTCAAAAAAGGGTGGTCTAACCAAAAATGACATGCAGCTGTAGCTTACTGAGATCAATTCTCTTATGAGGCACAGAAAGCGGTCCTCCTACCGTAACAAAAAATTTCCAAAAATTTTAAACAATGGAAAACTGGTAGGAATAATTGTAATTGTTCTGATTGTACTACTCATTTGTATGAAATCATGTTATTTGTTCATGTAGGTGTGTAAGAGTGTATTTAATAGTGTTTTCCTTTATCATTTCTCATTTTGACTATGTCAACGCTCTGATGAAGTTATGATTATAATTTCTTTGTAAAGGCAGAAATTAATACTCCACTATTTTTAATTCAGTTTTTTGAAAGAGAAAGATGGAGAAATACTGGATAACCCAGCCAGGGACTTACCCAAGGTCACACGCAGTGGGAACGTGCTAGAGGAGGAATTTATCCAAAGTCTTCTGATTCCTGCCCACTTTCTAGTTTTGCACGTTCTGGAGAGTAATAGGAGTATCCGTATCTCCTTTTATCCTTGAGCTGTTTCCTTATCTACTCTACCCTTTTATACAATATAGCATGTCAAGCTTCTGATGTTATATCAAACTAATACAAGTTTTTTTTAGTACCTGTAGGGCAGAAACTTTAATGTTATGAAATCTAGATCTTTTTGTTCTAGGTTTGTGTCATTCATACACAATAAAGACAATAAGAAAATTAAAATTAATTAAAAAAACCCCAACATTAACCTTGTGCCATGATGCCTCATATTTTATAAAATCAAGAGTTTATTTGGGGGTGAATTTATCTGATTCCATTGTTTTGTCATGCAGACTGTGCACCTAATAAAACTCAACTACAGCTTCTCTTTTAAAGTTTGCTATTAAATTTAGTGTTTGAATGATTTCCCACACTACTGCTGATAAACTACTCTGTCCTTAGAGAATTATCCTAGAGCAGAGAAATATAACTTATCTTCTAGTACATGCATTTCACACAGTAGATGACCAACAAATACTTGTAAGATGCATTAATAAATGAATAATTAGTGACATGTGGCAACTTCATTTGGAAAGAGGTTCAGAGCATCCTCTACTTCACAATTTTTTCTCTGCCCTTTGTAACAACTTAGGCAATTGTTGTGCCAGGCAATGTCGGATACACTCCAGATGCAAAACATTCAGATATATGTGGGCGATTCTTCCTTTTAGCGTTAATTTGAGTTTTGTAATTTTTTTGATGTTTCCACTTAATCTTTTATTATGTAGCATACACATGGACTATGGAAGACAATAAGTAATAGATATAACCAGAGCTAAAGTAAGCTTTTGCTGATATATTTCAGAAAATAATGTTATCTTGGATTGCTTCTGATAGGTTGAGGAACACAATTATTAGTTTTTGTCCATCTTTCTTTTCCTATGTTTATACTTGTGTTTAAAACAATGGAGGTATATATATATATATATGCAAACAGCACACGGCTAAACATTTTCTAAAAATTTAGATATTTCTTATATTTCTAAAATTTTATTTTTCTCCAGCTTCAGTGTTTCAGTCTGAACAGGAAAGACAAAGTCAGTTCAAAGGGTTATGAAGAGAATATTTACAGAGCTGTGGGCAAGGTTAAAATGGAACCAATGTACAAAACTAAATATGCACTTACCAACCTAGCAATTGTACTCTTGGGCATTTATCCAAAGAAATAAAAACTTATGGTCAACAAAACCCAGCACATGGATGCTCATAGAAGCTGTATTCCTGGAAAACAGACCAAGGTAGAAAATAAACCTGGGGAACAGAGAGCCAGGGGCAAATGGAGAAACCTTCCCATTTCTACTGTATGTAAATACTTTCTTCTAGTATTTCCCAGAGCGACATTTTTCTTTTAAAAGTAGTATTTATTTTCCTAAAATTTCCACAACATTTTTTTTTCAGTTTTCTACACAAGTCTCTGCCCAAATGGTTCTATGATCAGTATTACTCTATTTATTGTGGAGATGCATTTATGGTTTTGTTCAGTAAACTAACACTATGTAAACTGGATATACTTCATTTCTTAAATCTTAATTAAAAGCATGTATTAAGCCCTCACAATGAGAAAGGTACTGTGGTAAGTCTCACCAGAGATATAATTAGCAATGGGGGGAGGGAGAATTTTCCTGACCTCAAAATTATTCACATTCCTCTGCAGGAGACAGAAATGCTTACAAAAAGACAACCAGTACATGAAATAACATGAAAGGGAGGGAGTGCTGTGTCTTTATCCAGATACAAAATTCCAGGTTGAAATATTGACCTCATTATGCACATAGCTTTAAAATTCCATCACAGTTGTACAAATGTTGGGTGGAGGGGGTGGGTGGTGAAATGACAGATGTGATATTTCTGAATCTCATCCCGGGAAGGTAGTTAACGGAGTCTTGAGATAGCTTTGCATTTCTGACACAAATTAGGTTTTCTTTCACTTTACATCATTTTCCTACAGAAATGCAAGATGGTATTTCTGCAGTCCCCTATCTCCCTCTTGCCTTCTCATGTTGCAACTAACTGGACTACATCAATCTTTCAGCCTTAATCCCTGACCAAATCTGCTATTTTCCTGCTGCATCACAATATTTGAAGAGAAACAAACTTACAATTTCATTATTGTTTTTAACAAAATAGAAAAGATTACATATATCATCTATCAGTTTTGAAATGTAGGCCACATATGACATCAATGTGACATGAAAGGGTACTTTTTATTTAAATTACAATTTTTTTCATATACAAGGAGAGATCCAACTGGGATTGTTCTGAATAAAGTAAATATACTATAACCAATTTTGCAGTATTTCCATCTGTGAAAATGAAAATAGATCTGCATATCCTTTGAAATATTTATTTAGATTTTTTCTTTAAAACTGTTTTCTCGCATTTGATTGTCACCAGCAAATATAAGAAATGATGACTTTTTCTAAAGTCTGGAACTAAAAAACTCTTATTAAGTCACAGGAATCCCAGTTGTTGCCCTTTGAATTCACTTCCCTTGCACAATGACTTTTAATTTGCCTGGATGTAACTTTAAAATAAAAGAAAGAATCTGACTTACAAGCAACACAGTTTGCTCAACTTTATAGAAATTGTTTGGTTTAAATAATTTATAAAACATAAAGATATCCAAAATAGTTCAAATTGTACTTGTCTCCTAAATAGATTTGTTTTGAAATCCAATCTCAAAAAATCCAATTTAAATAGTACATATACTTTGAGTTTATTAGTCTTTAATAAAAGATAGTGACTATTTTTATCACTGTATCTTCACTGAATAACACTACTACTCTGCATTTTAAAAGCATCTTTATCTTGAAAAGGTTTGCATATCTTTGATCTCATTTTATTCTAATTCAGTGGTAGTAGAAATCTGTCTTGCAGATGAAGAATTAAGACAAAGATAAATGGTTTGTTCAAAGTGATGTCTGTACAAGGGACTATGCATGAACTTAAGACCTTAACATCTAGCCCAGCTTGCTGGTATTGTCCACCCCTCTAGAGCAGCCAACAGATCACGTGCAGTGAAAGCTCTTATCTCCCTTCTTTAATTCGAACAGCTGGTCATCACTGCCCACCTGAACACGGCTGCTGTCAAGATGCTTTAATATTAGAAATTCAGGAAGTAGCTAGAAAGAGGTTTGGCTTACTTTCCGGAAAGGAGCAAGTCAGAAGATTCCTCCTAGTGGTATGTTAAATTTTTCACTACTGAAAAGTCCAACTTTTCATTCCAAAATGACAATTTTCTAAAAGAAATAAATGACCCTTTCCTTCCTGCATCTTGCCAGAGAACTGCACAGAGAAAGAATGACAACACAGGGCAGTGGGCCTCAGAGGGTGGATGCACAAGGGCAAAAGATGTAGAGAACGGGAAGTGACGGACAAAAAGCTGATGGCCAATGACGAGGACCCAGCGTGGATAAGAAGAATGCAGTTTAAAGAAAATGGGGAACTTACAAAGATTTGCGACAAAGGCTAGAAAACACTGATAGAGATCCTCTTTGGAGATGCAGTCGTCGCAGCAGAAGTCTGTAAACCCTCGAAACCAAACGGAAGCAGCATCCAGAAGGGTAGGGTTAAGACAAGACCTGTTTGTCATTAACTCAGAAACGAGGAAGAACAGGGAGATTTAAGTCCACTACCAAAGAGCATTATCTGTACACACTTCCACCAAAATGTTTAACCAATTCTTCAGTAAATGTCCACTGTGCTCAATTGCACTTTCTTTGTTACAAATCCCAAAGAAGTAACCTCAATCCCCTATCCTTTTCAAAACTGGAGATTCTGAGGAGCCTCTGAAACAAACCAGGGGCAAACCCATTTCAAGGAAGGGATGTCAAAACTAACATCAAGTCTGGTGTTTTTAAGAACTGGATGACTTTGAGAATAACTTAGTTGCAAGGTCCAGGCTTCTTTATCTCTTTATTCTCAAATTAAGAAGAAAAACCTGTTCTTCTCAACTGCATTCCTTTTCAAAAATTTTCCTGTCTCATACCCAGATGGTGCCCTTTGAACTTAAAAGCTAACGAACTTTGTTCCCGACTGTAAATCGTCCCCACAGCCACGTTGCTTTTCCATTTAGCTGCCAGGATGGGGAGAATTGGCCGTTCTACAGGACAATTAGCACTTTGAAATATTATACCACCACACATGTAACAGGTTAGCACAGTGTCTGGACACTCAGAGCACTCCACAAATGTTGGTGCCTTCCTTCCCTCTGGGCCCTGCAGCAGGCAGGGTCTACTTGCACTTCTACCACTGACACAGAGGGACAGGAGAATAGGAAAGTGGGTGTTTGGTGCCCTGAAAGAGAATAGATACAGAAGAAGAAAATGAATATGAAAGGATGTTGCTGGACCTTTATTTTAAAACTCAGTTTTAGACTTCTAGGTCATTAAGCAAAGCCTGAGAAAATCAATGGGAAAAAGAGAAAACAGGAAATGGAAATATTAATACAGAATCTCCTGAAAACAATCACCTTCATCTCTAGTTACAAAACAATCCCCATTCAGAAAACTCACAGCTCAAAGTATTACAGACAAACCGAAGACCTACAAGTGGACTATCTCTATTAATAATTAGTGATGGTTTTAAGTTTTCTCCTGGCACTTTATTTAGTACAATCCAAAATGTTATCACCCAGAAGAAAGAAGCAATAGCAGGCCTGTTATTTATATAATCTGTGAAAATAAGCACTATCCCACTCCTCTAGTCCCTGAATAAAATCAGACATATGGTGGGTATTAAAAAGCAAATGTAGTCTATCACAAATTCCTAAACTTTTGTTTTGTTTTTCATGGAAGCTCTCACTTTTAAAGGGCATTTCTCTGCTTAAGTCTTTCTTTAAGAGATAAATTCTCTAAAATTACTACATATCCCTTCAGAAATCCTTAAACCAAGAAGAAGGTAGTTCCTAAAAGTATTCAGATTAACCTGGGAGTAATATGACAATTTAGCCAGCCGAGAGATAAGGGGGTGCTTTCTAGCCATTCCCATAATTGTTTCCTGACCTGAAAAGAGAACAAACTCTAGTTTCACCCTCAGATAATAAATCAAGATAAATTTAAGCCAATGTTTAAGTAGGACACACATAATCTAGATTGTTAGACAGAAAAAAGAAATAAACTCAAGCATTGGATTTAGTTGCGTTTTCAGTGTTTGATGGAAAGTGTGCTAAACCAGGAGTCAGAAGATGTATTAGTCTCAGATCTGTGAACTTGAACTATATCTTTCTGATTCTCAATTTCCTTATCTATAAAATTGGATAATAGAATCTATGACTTCTACCTTTATGTGAGAAAGAATTTTGTAATTATAATCAAATATACGGTATTATTTCATTAGATAGCATTTGTTTAACCAACATATTTTGAGTGTTCATCCCCCAAAATGATTTTGTTTTCCATTTGAATGTTTGTTATCATTAGGTATATCCAAATTCTGTAGTGTTTTTAGAAGGAATAGAAGGGTTAAATCTCAGGTATTACAAAGCCCCCTTTATTCCTTTGACCTTGCAACCCTTCGTTCTGGAAGCCCTGCCTATCCTCTCTAGGAAGACTGCTTGATCTCACTCAGGGTAGGGGAAAAGATGCTTCTAAATTTAGTATAAGTGGATTTAACATATGGCATCATACCTTCCTGGGTCAAGAGGTCCCAGGGTTTCTGGAAAACTGGAAAACAGACTTTGCTGGGTGGTGGAAATTGGAGAGGATAGACCATTCAGCTACTTGAAGAAAAACAGTGACTTGAGAATTTGTTTTTTCAAGCTAAATTTCTAAAAGAAAATATGCCCTAATGCTAAAAGGCATCTTGATTTAGGCTTTTGTGATATTTCCCTGATGGTATCTAAGACATATTAAATTATTTGGCATCTGGTCCATGTGCCAAATGGACTCTGCTCCAAGTGAGTTAAGTCAGGCTTGGACCTGGCAAATTATCCTTATTGGATTTGAGGATAAAAATAAATAGAAGCATAAGGAGGGTTAGAATAGAGGTTTCTTTTAAAAAGCCAAAGGGTCAAAGTCCATAAAAAGGCAAAAGAGAAAAAAAAAAAAAAGAAAAAAATAGTGAAATCTAATAAGACTTTTAAATTAGGGATAATTTCTAATGAAGAATATGATTCAAACCTGATCATTTTCTTAATAACAAAGACATATTTTTACTTTTAGGTGAGCATGGGTGGCTTTTAGCAAATGACAGCAATGTGTGTTTCCGCAAACCTTAAATAGACGTGAATAAGAAACAGTTGTGATCTGTCACATTTCCCTATTGCATAAGTAAGGCATAAAAATTCAAAAGACATAGAACATACTTTTATGTCTGTCATGGGATATCCACAATTACTAACATTCTTATACATGTTTGTTTTTTCCTAATTTCACCAAAGGCATAAAAGGAGGCCAGGAAAATAGCTGCCTTAGAGACAGAGCCGGAGTGCTGCAAAATCCAAAACAAAGGTGTATATTTGGGTCTGTGCGATGAAAACGGCTGCAGTGGGCGCCATTCTGAACTATGTGAACAGTGCCATCTAATGCATTGCTTAAAATCAGCAGGTATTTTGGGAATTTACTCTGGGAAGCAAGAGAAATTGAAAAAAAAACACCTAATTAGGAATGCTTTTATCAAGATTTTACTTTAAATTAAATTGAATAAAGTATGTAAATTAACCATGGTTTTGATGTCTTATTTTTTAGCACATCAACAAAATTTATTTGCTGGATACCTGCTACCCTTATCTTTTCTCATTGTCAAAGAATAGATTTTTTATTTTGTCAATACTGTGTGCAAATAGCATTGAAATCCAGAAATTTTCTATCTTAGGACTATCTTGCAGCTCACAGAAAATAGGTAATCAAAATGTATCAACTCAAAAAATCCAAAGACCTAGAAAAGACTCAACAATTTGTCTTTACTCAATGTAGGATGTGATTAAAATGTTGGGTGTTCTGTTGGAAGCTACCAATCCTATATTTACCAATTTACCATGGTCATTTTCATTGCTTCAAGACTACTTAGAAAGAAAAAATTTTGAAAAACTGCTAACAATAGATGAAGTAAAAGAAATATTCTGTCTGTCTGTCTGTCTCTCTCTCTCTCTCTCTCTCTCTCTCTCTCACACACACACACACACACACACACAAAATAACAAGACTATCGTAACTTCCTCTGATCTTTAAGGAATATTTGGGAAAGAAATGCTTAAAGATGTATGAACCACTTCCTATATTGGCATTTTGTTAAATGGCTTTCCTAAAACTTCAAATGAGTCTGGCGCAATCATTTATATAAAATTTATAAGCAAGCAAATTGAAGTAGTCTTGTATTCTTTTGGTTTCACTGCTCGGAAATAGCTGATGGTTATCTTGCTGCAATAATTCCCACCTCGGAGAAACTAAAAATTCCATCTATGAAGAAAGGATGTGTACCAGGTCAAAGATAGCACAGTAAATCTGATCAGTTTGGGAAAAGTGTACTGCTATAAACTTCCCCAGCCTCAGCTGAGATCAGTGCTTCATGTTAGCTGAAGATACGTGAGGGTCAAGGATTCAGAAGCAGCTGTCTACATTGATAGTGGTAGGATGTTTAGAAAATGCTTGTATTTGTGCATTCATTAATTCACTGAGTTTCCTGAGCTGAGACCTGTGAGAAATGGAGAGATCAATAGACAGTGCTCCTGTGTTTCAAAACTTTCACACCAGTAGGAGAAAGAAAACATCTTTACAAATACATCATATGTGACAGAGTTTAAAAAGCGTTCAGTACTTAGTAGAATAGGTGTCCAATAATTATTTATTGAATAGTTGAATGTGTGGATAATTATTTGGATAAATTAGTAAGTGAATAATTAGTGATATGAGAGGTCTTGGGAATTCAGAGATAAAACAAATTATTTCTGTTAATTTTGGTGAGCTGGGAAGTGGAGATGATACAAGAGTTTAAGAAAAAATATAGAGTTGGTATTTGTGTAGCACTTTGAATGACAGGTGATACAAGCCCAGGAATGTCACTGTAGGCAGAAGAAACAGTAAAGGCTTAGGGATGGAAATTTATTTAGGAGAAATTTATTTTTGTTTGCCTGGATGATAGATGACATTTTTTAAAAAGAAGGAAACCTCTACCACACACCATATACAAAATTTAACTCAACATAGATCAATGACTTAAATGTAAAAGCTAAAATCTATAAAACACTTCAAAGAAAACATAAGGGCAAATCTTCATAACATTGGATTTGGCAAAGGATTCTTAGATATGACAATGTAAGCATGAACAAAAAAATCAAAAGTAGACAAATTAGACTTTAGAAAAATTAAAAATTTTTGCACATCAAAGGATATTCACAAGAAAGTGAAAAGACAACCCACAGAATGGGAGAAAAATATTTGTAAATAATATATCTAGTAAGAGTCTGATATCCAGAATATACAAAACATTCTGAGATCTCAACAACAGACAGGACAAACAATGCAATTTTTCAAATGGACAAAGGACTTAAATAGACATCTCTCTGAGGCACATGAAAAGATTCTCAAGATCATTAGCTACTAGGGAAATACAAATCAAAACCACAATGAGAGGCTGCTTTGCATTCACTAAGATGGCTATAATTTTTAAAAAAGTATAAGCATTGGCAAGGATGTAGGTAAATTAGCACATTGTACATTGCTGTTGGGTATGCAAAATGGTTCAGTTGCTGTTGAAAATAGCTTGGCATTGCCTCAAAAAGTTAAACACATAATTTCCGTATGAACCAGAAATTCCACTCCTGCTGGAAAACAGGTACCCCCCAAAATACATGTACACACATGTTCATAGCAGCTCTATTCACAACCACCAAAAAATGGAAACAACCTAAATGTTCATCATCAGATGAATGGATAAACAAACTGTGGCATATCCATGTGGTGGAATACTATTTGGCCATAAAAAAGGAATGAAGCATTGATACATGCAGCAACACTGATGAAAATGGAAACATTATGTTTACATTAAAAAGACATAGAAGTCAAAAAGTATATAATTTCATTTATATGAAATATCCAGAATAGATAATCCATAGAGACAGAAAGCAGATTGGTGATTGCCAGGGGCTGGGGAGAGGAGGGAATAGGGTCTAACTGCTTAGTGGGTATGAGTTTTCCTTTGAGGGTGATGAACATGTTTTGGAACTAGAAAGAGGTGTAATGTGACTGTATCAAAGGCCACTGAACTGTTAACTTTAAACTGGCTAATTTTATGTTATGTGAATTTCACCTTGATAAAAACAAATAGAAGAGAGGGAAATTAAAAATTTAAATGTGCGTTGGATAATTTTTGTTCACTGTCAATAAGATGAGCATGTAAGGGAGAGTTACTCACTGTGGATCTTGGTTAAAAGAGTGACATGATCACCTTTGTGCTGGGGGAAGTTTGAAGATGCTGCAGCGTGTGGTAGAGATTGGATGGAGTGATGACAGGGAGCAAAGCGACTTGTTCATAATTTTAAAACTAGTTTTGTAGGAGTCTATAAAGGTCCAAACTATGCTGGTGGCTGTGACAGGCTTGAAAAGGACAAACTAAATGTCATATATTAAGAATGTAACGTGATATACTGAAACCAATGCATATAATTCATCTATAGTAAGAGTATAATTTGGAGTGAACAGTTTCAGTTATTTTTTATATAGTTGAATGATATTGCCTAAATTGACTGAAAAATACCATTGGAGTGGCTCTCACTGGAGAGCAGTGTAGCAGGTTATTCCATTCATTCATGTGCACCAGGTATATGAAAGAGGAACCACAATTGTAATCATATTTTAGTATGCACCTCTGAGAGTTTCCATCATTATATTCAATTTCTTCTCTTGTGATAAAGAACAAAAGTATTCTCTCAATGAATATTTATTGAGTATATACAATGTGCCAGACACAATGATAGACACTGAGTTCATAAAGGAGAAAAAGTGAAGCTTACGGTCTAGTGGAAGATAAGTAAACAGGAAATAATAATGTAATTAAAGGATGAGGATGAGGGTTAGTTCCATCAACACCAGATATGGGCAAAGACAGCTGAGAAATTTGGGATGATGTGCAAAGGAGTGGGAAAAGAGGAATAGGGGAATGGCAGTGGGAAAATAGGTTTGGGCTCTGGGAATTCTTCCTCAGAGGAGGTTGTAGCTGAGACACAGAGGACAAGATCTATCAAATTGAGTAGGGCAGGGTTGGGAGCAGAGGAACCACCACGGTTTCTGTTCAGGTACCTGAGCTACTAAGAGAAGCGTCTATGTAGCAGGAGCCTGCTCCACAGCGAACGAAACAACTGTTTTTACCTGAAAACTGATAGGTAGGTTTGTCCTGCAGATGACAGAAGTTGTATTAATATTATGTCAACCAGAATGATGGTCTGCCATTTGAGGACCTTATCGTAGCCTGCCCTTGGGCTCATATCGGAGATACTAGATTGGACACTTGAGTTTTGGGAGCCCTCACCTGTACCTATCCCACAAAAATTCCTCCCTGATCCATTTCCTGACTCACGCTCACTCCCCATGTTGTGTAGTTGAGTCTAATGACACAAGGATTTTTATCTGGGCCCTTTGGGTGGTTTTATCCAATGGGTTTCTGTCCTTTCACTATATTGGGTTGCTTTTAATATTTATATTAATGAATAATGTTTTTGCTTATTTATTTTCTTTTCCTCTTGTATTTTACTTTACTTTTAAATGAGGAATAGGAAGCAAAATGATGTTTAATATAATATGATGAACAGCTTTTAGTTCACACAAATTAATCATTTCCTGCTTAAAGGTTGTTTTTTCTTTTCTCTCACCAAGTCCCCACTCAGCATAGTAATATGTATTAGAAAAAAAAAATGTTACTTTTAAAATATCTAGATGCCTTGTTTTGGAAGGATGCTCAAGTAACTCTTTAATTCATGGGTATGATCATATTGCATATATTCAGAATCATAAAGATAAATGTAAAATAACAGACAATGGCTTCTCTGCCCATCTTCTCTAGGGAAAAAAATTTTCCATTACACAAACATTCCCACTAAGAAATTTACATTCTAAAAATACTTAGTTACATTTCAGCTAGATGTTTGGATATTCTTTTACATTCTCTGCCTTTGACTAATGCTCTTAGAGGAAAATAACTTGACTCTGCACATCTCATATTAGACAGTGCTAAACAGAGTTAAGCCCACTTGGCTATAGACTTAAGAGCTATATTTATGAAGAACAATAAACCCTGTCATATTTCAGCATTGCAAAAGACAGGGAGGAAAATAAGAAAGGGTCCAATTCTTCTTTCTGCTTTTATTCGTCAGGTTGGTTCTTTCTTTGCTGTAACTGTTCTAGTATCTCCTTTTCGGCTTCCCCAGCTGGTTAATTCTTTCCTCAAAATTTTGGCTATGTAGTAATAAATACAACCCCAATACTAGCAGTCTACCCTTATCCTACAAAAGTGTTCTCCCACCTCTGGTCTATTTGAGAAAGAGAAGCTGTTTTCTGTCCACTGCTGGGTCATTTCCACTCTGCACCTCTTTCCTCGTCCCATCTGAGACCTCTACTCCTTGGCTGGCAACCATCCCCACCCATTCACATCCCCCAAAACGCATTAAATCAAGGGCACATGTAACATACCTTACTGGAGGATTGTAACAAACCACTTAAAATTAAATATCAGACATTCTACCCCCAAAAGTCCCTCAACCATCCCCATCTCTAGAGACTGTCTCCTGAGTATCCCCTTCACTTGGGCAATCTCCTACCTCATTGCAATGTCTCGTCTGTCCCTCTCGCTTCTGGGCAGCTCCCCACTGTAAAATTTGTTTTCATTTTATTTGAAGCCAATTTATCAATCTTCTGTTTTGCTATCTCCTTCCAAATTCTATAAGCATTAGCTCCCAAAGTCAGACCATTAAATATTTTCTTAAACAACAGACTCCAGAGAAAAATTATGCCACTTCCTTAGGTACAAAGGCAGCTATGTCATTTGTAGTTTTAACTAGCATTTTTTCTCCCTGTTACTTTATTTTATTCTACAATAGTTAATTTAGTCCCTTATATCAGGGTCATCATAACCAAAATCAATGAATACTCTTAAGCTTTAGAAGTGCTTTTGCGAGAGAAAAGATTTATAACAACCTAACTCAGGGTTATAGGAGATACAACAGTGATGAAAGAACTAAAATAATCATTTTCCATTTCAATATAAACCAGTTCAGTGATTTAAAAAAGGAAACACTTATCTTTTTCTATTTCCAATTTGGAGAAGTGCAGAAACTTTAAGCAAACTGTGACTAAGTCATTAATTGAACAGTACATTAAATAAGTTAAATAAGCAAATGCCTTGTAAAAGTACAAGGCAATCATGGTTATGATTAGGGAAGGTGAGGTGCAGAACACACAAACAGAGCACTAACGAAAGCATTAAAGACCCATATGTGACCCACCTGGCTGGGAAAAAAATCTGGAGAAGCAGTCAAATGAATAAATCAAAAAAGTAGATCAAAAAGAAAGTTGAGAGTGAGATGAATGTAAGTAAATTAAAAGAGCAGAAAAAATTTTTTTCTATAATATCACCAAGATTTTGAGGGAGCCAAAAGATAACAACAGTTAAAAAATATATACCAGTATGCATCAAGAATCCGTGTATTTCCTATATATAATTAGCCTATTTATAAGTTGTTCTAAAGTGTAGTAGTCTATCAGTATGGGTTCCTGTTGACAAGCAACAGAAATAAACTCAAATATAAACAAAAAAGAAATTGCCAAAGGATATCTAATATCTCAAAGACTTGATCTGGGGGAAGGAGACTGGAAGATGAGTTTCAGAAATGGGCAGCACCAAGGGAGAGGAGGTAGCTAAAGTTCCACCAAGACCAGCCTGATTAGGGTGCTTTTTATTAACAGCACTGTCAAGAGGCGCTCAAGTCTCAACTCCTCCGATGCCTCCACCACCACTGTGGGAAATTTTTTACCAGTCACTTTTCCCTTAAGATTCAAAGGTCCAAAGTCCCAGACAAGAGCATCTTGTGGGCTGAACCCATACCACATGACCACTTCTGAAGAGAGAAATAGCCATGTCTCTTACCACAGCTCACAGACCGTGTGTGTGTATGGGGGAGCAGGGGGCGGAGGTTTCCTCAAAGCAGAAGGCATGTAAAATGGCTTCCATAAATACTGAGTGTCTGGCATTCAATTTAACTTAGTTTGATTGATAAATGGAAATAGCAAGAATTCAGTTTTCCTGACTGATCTTCCCATCACGAAATGGAGATATAGGATGGTGGGGTGGGGGCAATACTGCAAAGGGGAGGCAAAGAGTGAAGGTCAAGTCCACCATTTAAATCTGGGTTATAACATTTACTATTTTTGAATATGGGGAAATCTGCTACATCTTCCTATTGGTGACATAAAAAAATGAAAATGACTAGTATTTGCATACACAATGAGTGCAATGCGCACCACCCAAGGGATGGGCACACTTGAAACTTGGACTTGGAGGGGAGTGGGGAGGCAAGGGCAACATACATAACCTAAACATCTGTACCCCCATAATATGCTGAAATAAAAAAAAATGAAAATGAGACTGCTATTCACCTCATGAAGTTATCCTGAGGATGAAATGAAAAAATGTTCTATTAAAATTTTTAAAAATGCACAGTGAGCAGAAATTAAAAAAATAAAAATAAAAAAAGGCACACCCACTTGTTTACCATGCTGCCTGGAACATGGGCACATCACATAAAATGTCAGCAACTATCACTACTTACATTGAGCTCCACTTTCCTCCTACCATGGTGCCAACACAGGTATCACAAGGACAGCCGCTTTGATTATATTCTTAATATTTTCAATTTCTCTTCCTCCTAGAGCTGAAGAGAATCCTGATGTAAGGCTTCCATGTCCATGGTCTTGACTGCTTTCCTGAGTTTGTCTGGTTATCTGCTTTTATCTTGAAACTGGATCTCCCCAGTATGTTACCTATGAATAAAAACAATTCTTCCTTTGTCTGTACTCTTGAGTTCTATAGTGGGTTTAAAAAAGTCTCCCAACAGCCTTTTCTAGGAGTAGAGGCCAGCTTTTATCTTGCCAGCCACTTTACCACCAATCTCTAGTGCTACCATGACATCGGCTTGGAAGCGAGATGGACTTGGCTTTGAATCAAGCTCTACCACTCACAAGATGTGTGACCTCAGACGAGTTAGTTAACCTCTCTGGACCTCATTGGTATTATCTGTAAAATGAGGATGCTAATGAATCTGGCATATAAAAAGTATCTTTGGTTATTATCTCAATGAGAGTGCTTAATTATGAGTAGTTAGAAGCTTCTGGTGGGAAATTGTAATAGAAAAAGCTCCACAATTTGCCCCAGTGAGAGGTTGTCATAAGACATTAATAGAAGATGTAATAATCAGAGACTCTGTAAGAAACTAAGATTAAGATCACTACATTCAGAGACTTTATAAAATTATTGTAGGACCAATGGGGAGAGAGCCTTCCACCACCTCAGCCAGGACCATGTGGATCATAATGGAAGATGTAACCACAGGGTGACAGTAAAAGGGACAATATCACAGTCAATCTCAACACAGGACTGAAAACCAAGTCCCTCCCAGTCTCTGGGATATGTTCTATCCAAGGAGGTGGTCTCGAACCTAGCTGCACGATGAAATCACTTGAAGACTTTTTCAAAAATACCTATCTCAGGCTGGGCACGGTGGCTCATGTCTGTAATCCTAGCACTCTGGGAGGCCCAGGCAGGAGGATTGCTTGGGCTCAGGAGTTTGAGACTAGCCTGAGCAACAGCGAGACCCCATCTCTACTAAAATAGAAAAAGATAGTACAATTAGCCGGGTGTGGTGGCGTGCACCTGTAGTCCCAGCTACTTGGGAGGCTGAGGCAGGAGGATCACTTGAGCCCAGAAGTTTGAGGTTGCAGTGAGCTATAATGATGCCTAGGTGACAGAGCGAGACTGTCTCAAAAAACAAACAAACAAACAAACAAAAAACACCAATCTCCAAGCCCCACCCTCAGAAATCTAAGGTATAGTTAGATGAAAGGGGAAATAGTTACAATTTAAAATGTAATTTTGTTTTATAAAGGAAGGGAGAGAGGAAGGAATCACCATCCAGAGAAGATACTGTTTGAAATTATCTAGGTCATTCTTCCAGTTCCTAGAAGTACCCTGAAATCCACATAGAAAAGATTAAAACCCTAAATAAATTCTTGCATAGTTCTGTTGTTCATGTGCTCCAATGTTTAAAACCTGTACAATCAGGCAACTCTTACTAGAGTTTAATCTAAATCTCTCCTGTTGAAAGATAAGTCCTATTATTCCAGCTCAGAAAGAAGACCTGCTCACAACACTCAGATTTTACCCCTCTATCCTTGAAGTGTCACCTGAGTTTACACAGGTGAGTTCCTCTTGTGCTTAATGGAACTGACCCACCATTTCTACCAAGCTGTAGTGCAAATCAGTTCACAAGCCACTCAAGGCAGCAGTCCTCTTGTCTCCTAAGCCAGGTTGTGTTGTGAGACCAAGCTTCCCTCTTCCGACGGCCCTCATGTGGACGAATGGCAGGACCTCAAATTTTGGTCTCCACAAAGAGCAACCATCACACTAGCCATAAGCCCCTGCTAGAAGCTTGACTTCATTAAATCTTTCTGCCAATCCTGAGAAATGAAAAATGAGTCTTTGGCAATCTCCAGTCTGACTCAGTGTGCATGTAAGCCAAAGTACGAAATATAATAGCCACTGTTACTGAGCATCTAGTATATGCCAAAAATGTTGTAACAATTAAAGGTGAAATCATATGTACAGAGCATACTGCCAGGCACAGAGTAATCTCAATGAATGGTGATTACCACAGACATTACTGCTAATCCCAAAAACAGCCTTGAAAGGGTGCCATGATTATCATTTTACCAGGAGGAAATAAAGGCTCAGAGAGGTTTCATAACTTGCCCAAGGTCACACAGTTCATAACTGGCAGAGCAGCCATTCAATACAAGGCACTTTTTAACAACAGAGCCTTGCCCACAGTTGGGGGAGTAAGGGCAGTTGCAATTGTTCATGGCGGTTTCCCGTAACTGGGAAGAAGTGTAAATGAAGATTTCAAGAATTACTTCCTTTTCCTTTGCACAGAATCACAAACCACCTAACATTAATCCTCCAGTAGACTAATGGTTCCATGGCATGTATGTGTGCAAGCACGTACAGGTGAAACGTGATTCGCTGTTTAGTGGTAACAACATGGAGGGCCAGATGCTGAATTGCACTGAGCCAATTGTAGCAATGGCAAACATTAAGTACGTTCAAAGAGATTAATCAATATTCATTTCAACTCTCGAGTATTTACTTTAAGGGCATATTATGTGCTTGATAGTGTGTACTAAGTTCCGTAGAGGATAGAAAAGAGAAATATGGCAGAATACCAGCATTCAGAAATCTTTGGTGTAGTTAAAACTCATTGTGAAACACAGAATCAAAGAATATAAGAAACTGTGCAATAAAGTGCTAAATTGAACATAAAATTAAGTACCAAAATGTATAACAGATACTACCTTCAGGATGAATGGCCTTAAGGGAAAGGAAGGAGATGAGCAGTAATCAAGGAAGGCTTCATGAAGGAAGACAGCGAGAGACCAGCACTGAGGGATTAGAAGCTAAATAGAGAAAAGGGTGCGAATTTCCTTTCCTTTCATCTCAGGCCTCTTAGGAATTAGCCTGAACAAAGCACTTAAGTCAAAAATTCATTTATTCATTCATTAACCTAATATGTGCCAAATTTACGGTGGAGAGAGAAATAAGCATGATGTGTACAGGGAACAATGAAGGACCTTACTTGATAGAACACTTTGACAGGGAGTCGTTAGGAAAAGGAGACAAAAAGGGGTAGGGCAAAATTCTGGACCCCCCGAGAGATGGAATTAAATGGCTCATGAGAAACTGCTCCAAATTTCTGAAGAGGAAAAAGGTACAATGAAAGTGGTGTTAGAAAAAAATTAATCCAGAAGCAGCGCTCAGGTTCCCCAGTGGCAGGCCAGTACACACACACACACACACACACACACACACACACACACCCACCATGCACACACATTTATATATGTATAATTGCACATATATATATAATTTGCTTACTTATGAAACTGCTTTGGCCATGCTAAATTTTCAAGAAAAACAGTATTTGAACATGGCAATGAATACTCTCGAAGGCAAGAACAGAGTCAATAACCCATAACTTTGGTGTTCACTTGCTATCAAATGGCCCTAGTCTAGTTCCTTCTGGGAAATTTTCTCTAATTCCATCATCATACTTAGCATAGGTTTGGTTTTCCATTACTAGTAAACAGGGAATATCAAGAAGTTTTTCATCTGCACCCAGAAATCCATGAGGTTAGTTAAAGAGAGAATATTTTTCCCTCAGTGACATAATGACATGGGATAAGAAAGGAAAATCCTTTTAATGAAACAAAGCGAAGTCAAACAACTTGTTGTGCTACTAAAGAGAGACAGAGAGAGAGAGAGAGAGATCAAATCTTATTTTCCTACTGTCAGACCGAAGGTCTCACTCTTTAAGGAATCTATGACATCCAAGGTAATTAGAATAATCTATCCTAAATTGCAATTGGCCTCATTAAATAACAACAACAACAACAAAAAAAAAAAACTAGAAAGTCTCTCTGAGGGGGAAATGTGAAACTGCTAAAGAATGATTTTAATTTTAGAGTATCAGGAAGAATTTCATACAGCAGCAAACATTATTTCACTAAAGCTGCAAGAAAACATTATATACCTAAACAGCTACAAATCTCTGCTTGTAAAAGTAACAGTAAAAGCTGTACTTCTAATGAAAAAAAAATGACATTTAATTCTATATTCAGTAGTGGCTCGGCTGCTAACAGATTGGGTCTAAATCTTCGTTTATGACCTTCTTGTTCAGCTCCAGACCATGTGAACAGTGAATTTGCTTTCTCCATTTTGAGTGTATCAAATATGAGAGCAACCACCCCAACCATCAGTCACTTAAGGAAAGGAGATGTCTTACTCTCAACCCAGACACAGCCTATTGGCACTAGAGATGTTTCAGTTACTCCTGCAATTGCTTCTGTATGAAGAGGGCATCAAAGTCAGCCATGGGTTGGCAAAGGAACTGGCCTTTGTTTTTTGCAACATTGATAAGAATCGTGGGAAGCAAGGAGTTTAGATGATCAGAGTACACTATACCCAGCTGGTTTTTCTAGTGCTGATACATTGGCTGTCTCTTTTCTCTCTGAACCGTAACTGCAAGCTGACCGACAAAATCTGATCTTCTCCTTCCACAACATAGACAGTTGTGCTGGGCATGTCTTCTCCTAGTTAGGGACTACATTTTCTGTTCAATTGTAGTTAGTGTGGCCATATCACTATGCTCTTGGCAAAGGAATGGAGGCAAAAATGATGGCTATCTTTTTAGCCTCGTGATGAAATAAAGTTGCTCCTTAAAACCATGAACCTATCTGTCCATGCTCTCTCTCCCCTTTCTTCTTGCTGCAGCCCAGACATGGCAACAATTCAGCTTCTTGATTGCCCTGGAGGATGCTGGAACATGAAATTAGCAGAAACACTAAATAAGTTTGGGGAGCAGAGTTGCCCTACTGACCTGCAAATATCACCTGAGAAAGGAATCATCTTCTATATTCTTTAAGATCCTATCTCTTGGAGTTTAGCTTTACCTCAAATTATATGCCCTATATATCCTATATATTTGTCAGTTAAATAATTTTAAGCTAATTTATTAAAGGCAGCTTTGAATATTCAATGTCTTGCCATAATGTACCAAAATAAAGCAAATTCCATTTGTACCTGTTAAACAAACTTATATGAGCTGTTTTTTCCTAGTGATGTGTTTTTCCTGAGGCTGTTCCCTTCATCTGAATGACATCGTTGAACATCTGCAGTTGTTCCAAATTGTCATAATTATAATTTTTGAGAGGAGGGAGCATACAAAAGAGCAATTTCTTATTTCATTTGGAATTATAAATGAGCTACAATAGATAGGAATTTTTGTAAATAATAATAATGAGGTCCTTGTCCTTTGAAATATTAAAATGCTCTCTAAAAAACTACAATAGTTTTAAACTACAATACTCCCCAAGGAACAGACCAATGGCTACATGGGATGGAATACATATGGATAAATACATTTACAGGTTACGGTGGCATCCCAAATCAAGAAAAAAATATGAGTTCTTGATTAAAACGGTATTGAGACAACTAGCTCTCCATTTGAAAAAAGCAGCAAAAACCAATCTCTATCTCATCTATTACAGCAAATTATTTCCAGATCAAAAAAAAAGGCTTAAATGAAAAATAAATATCATAATATTCATATCTAATTATAAGATGAGGAAAGAATTTCTGAGAATGACAAAGCAGAACCTCCAAAAGAAAAAAAATTAATAACAGATTTGGTTATATAAACATTTAAAACATCAGTATTCAAATTTTCTTAATTCAAAGGAAAATAACAAAAATTGGGAAATGTATACAAAAGATATCAATATCCTCAAAACACATAAACTTCTTACAAGTTAAGAAAAAATGTACCAATAAAAAATGAACAAAGGATTTGAATAATCACATCCTAGAATAACCAATTAGAATTGACTGTGAACATATAAAGATATTCAGCTTCAGTAGCAATTCAAAATTTCAGATCAACACCTGTAATCCTAGCACTCTGGGAGGCCAAGGCGGGTGGATAGTTTGAGCTCAGGAGTTTGAGACCAGCCTGAGCAAGAATGAGACCCCGTCTCTATTAAAAATAGAAAGAAATTAGCTGGGCAACTAAAAAAAACATATATACATAAATTAGCCAGGCACGGTGGCACATGCCTATAGTCCCAGCTACTTGGGAGGCTGAGGCAGGAGGATCACCTGAGCCCAGGAGTTTGAGGCTGCTGTGAGCTAGGCTGACGCCAAGGCACTGTAGCCCAGGCAACAAAGTGAGACTCTATCTCAAAAAAAAAAAAAATTTCATATCAAAATAATGACAGGCTGTATTTCAACTATCAGATTGGTAAAGAAGCACATTCCACTAGCAGAACTTGGAGTATGGAAGAGTGAATGCAAATAAACGTTTATGAAACTCTCCTCTCACCTGGACCACCTGTGCCACAAAAGCAGCATCTTTAGAGACCCACAGAATCTCTAATTCTCCCCCGTATTCCAAACCTCAGGCTTTATATGTGCCTTTATTCACATCTATCAATTTTGCTGTTCGTATCTTGGATTCTTGAAGGTCCTTTCTGGTGCTCATATCTTCAAATGTGACCAGACACATAAGATGCTGGAAAAAATATCACCAACTGTCAAATAATGACTTTCTTTTTGCTTGAACTAAATCACAACTCTATAAACAAGGTTTCTTGGCTAATTAGGGAAACAAAGGCTTGAGGAATGGGATGCAGCTGGCATGAATTTCAGGCCCACATGTGAACATCATTGGCAATTAGGTCACCTCTGCTTGTATGTTGTTCTCCCTGCTTCATCTTCTCTTTGGATCATCTGCAAGACAGACCCTCCTTCTCTTCACAGTATTTCGCTATATGAGACTATGTCAGTCCCGTTTACTGTTTTCTTGGAATAAGAAAATCAATCAAACAAACTCCTACTAAGGAGGCAGTGGGTGTATCTATTAACTGTATTTTCTTGTGTCCAGTGGACGTGTCTATTAGCTGTGTCCTTAACTAAACAGGTATTTCTGAGAGTGGTACTTGCTGGCACTGTGGCACGTGTTCTCAGCCCTGGTAGCACGTTAGAATCACCTGAGGATGACAGCCAGAGAGGCTTTTAAAACAATTCAACGGCCAGGTCTCATGCCAAACCAATCGATTCAGAATATCTGGCAGTGGGGCTTGGGCATATGTTTTTGGTTTGATGTGGTTTGGTTTGGCTTAGTTTTGAAGATCCAGAGGCGATTCCTATGCTAAGGTACATCAAGGATGAAGAGTCAATCCTTAGGACAGTGGTTCTCAACGTGCAGTCCCCACACTGGCAGCATCAGGACCACCTGGGAACTTGTTAGAAATGCAGATTCTCAGGCTCCACCCCACCCCACACCTACTGAATCAGAATTCCAAGGGTGGGGCCCAAGAGACCGTTTTAGCAAAACCTTCAAGTGATTCTGACATGCTTGTTCAAGTTTGTTAGCAACTGCATCAGGACAGTCATTCTACGGTATTTTGTGAGGCTTTCCTGTGTCCAGGCGTTCCGTATGTAGCAAAAATGATATGGAAGTGGGGGAAAAAAATCTAATTTGGCATGATTAACAATATATAAGAGCAGTCCAGAGGCAGAAATTATTACTATTAAGCCTCATCCTGAGAAGACTTGCCACACAGCCCTTTCAGCAGCCCCTCAAATCATAACTTAGCCCTAAGATTTTACCGTGACCAGGGACAAGGCCGTCAGGTGGGTCTTCACAGACGCCAGACTGGTAATCTTAAAACCCAAATATCCTGTTTACTTTCCATCTTCTGATGAGGATCTGGTGATAGTTACACAGAGTGAGCACAAGAGCAAGAGATACTTCCTTCTATTTGAAGCCACTGATAAGCTCCACCCCAGCCCAGGCGTCTTTCCCAAGAGTTGACCAGTCAAGTTTTGCCAAATTTAAGGCTCTGAATTCACTCCCTGAAGCACAGCACTGAGCAAGTGATCACCGCGGAGACGAGGTCGGACTGCGACTGACACGCCCAGCCGTCCCCTCGGGGTGCCCCGACAGCCGAGGCCAGCGCCTCCCACGCAACCCAGGAGAAGGAAAACGGGCGAGCGAGAAGGCAGAAGCCAAAGGGCTGATCTTCTGCGGTTTCCCACCGGAAGAAGAGGCCGGTGGACGGCGCCGCTTCCTGTCTGTCGGCTTTTCTCCCTCCGCCCACGCGGGCGGGGCCGGGCTCGCCTCTGTGGCCGCCGTGGGGCGTCCTCTCCGAGCAGTCGGGGACGCGGGGGACAGCACCGGCGCAGGAACGGACAGCGTTCAGAAGCAAGCCTGGGGTTTGGCGCGCTCCGCCGCGGCGGGGAAACCGCAAGCCGGGCGCTGCTCGTCCGCGCTCGCCGGATTCCTCCCAGCTCCCCTCAATTTTGTGGGCCCGGCCGGATGGAAAGGGACCCGCTGCGCCAAGCGCCAGGAAGGAGGGCAGGAACGCAGGGCTACTGGCACTTCTCGGCCTCCTCGCCCTCCCTCTTTTCTTGCCCCACGTGAGGCCCCTTCTTCCATGTTCTGCCCTTGGATGTCCCACTGTTCTAGGCCCCTCCGCAGCTCTCCTCCCAGACACTCCTTGAAACAGTGGGAGCCAGCGGCCAACCCGCTGCCCTCTTGACCTTGCACATTCCTGAAAGCACTTTCCAAGCTGGGCTGGAAAAGAAAAAGCAAAGGATCATGCTGCTGAAAAGAATCTTTGGAAAATTATTTCGATAATCTCCCATTCACTCCCACACATGCACACCAACTCTGAGCAAAATTATGAAGTGATTACATAAATGCCTTTTTCCTGAGACGTCACACACACACTACCAAGCAGGCACAGGTACATCTATGTGCTCACCCTCTGGTGGCACCCAGTTGCTCCCCCAGATGGCATTTTATGCCTCGCATCTTTCTCCATCAAAGGGTGACTCTCCCGTGGCATTTTGCCCAGGGCCTGCCAGGTAACCAATATATGGGCTCCGCCTCCGCTTGACCTAAGCCTGCTTTCTTCTCTTGGCGCTGGGTCAGCACTTGTCTCTCCCTCTTCCTCCAAGTCTGTTCCCCACCCTAACCCCTCAGTAGATATGTTCACTTAAAACAAGTAAAGAATAGATCTCAAACGTTTCATCCAATGTAGTCATTTTATACTAAAGATTTTCTTTTCTTTACATCCCAGTATCTTCTCATAACCGTAGACTCTTCAGATATACTGTATTAATCCCACTATTTCTCCTGAGAATCCTTTATGACCTTGAGGTTTGCTGGCCAGGGGGACCTGTGTATTGAAGGACATCAGAATAGACTCTGGGATAATATAAGTTAAAATGCATACCCGTAACTTAAAAGCATGTCTCAGTTTATCAGGTATTACCCAGCGCACAGAGTAGAGTTACTGGGGAAAGGGTACTTGGGAAGTATCTTTTAGAGGAAGGAGGGGATACAGCAATGGTATAGAGCAATGGTGTTCAGTTCTAACTGCACATAATATTCACTGAGGAGACATATAGATATATGTGGGATAGGGGATGGAGGTGTAGGATGGGGCTTGGATATATATTAACCATTTAAAAATATAACAGCCATTCTTATGCTATAGGATGAGGCCTAGACATCATTTTTAGATTTGGTTTTGTTTTGATTTTTTTTTAATTCTGTAAGTGATTCTAAGACACTGTCATGATTAAGAACTGCTGCTAAGAGCAGTTCTTAAAATATAGTTCCAGGACCAGCAGCATCACCATAACCTGTTAGAAATGCAAATCTTCAGGTCACACCTCACACAGACTGAATCAGGAACTCTAGAGGTGAAGCCCAGTAACCTGTGTTTCAGTAAGCCTTATGCATCCTGATGCATGCTAATGTCTGACAACCAATGAGGGATGACTGGTGTATATGCCCAGAGAGCTAAGAATAATTTGCACATTTTTAAAGGACTGTAAACAAACAACAAACAAAGAAAGCAATTGAACAGAACTATGTGGCCCACAGAACCTAAAATATTTTCTAGATGGCCCGTTACAGAAAAAGATTTCATTCTAAACTAGAGGATCATATAGTGGGGGACCCTGTTATCCCTCCAGACAATGGCAGTATTAGGGTACCCAGAAGTTCTGTGAAAAGGTGAGAGGCTGGGGAGTGTAGGGAAGGAGCATAAGAAGGTGTCAAGAGTAGAGAGAGGGAAAGACATTTTATTCTCATTCATGTGAAACCAGGCTTGCTTAAGGAACTCATTAAAATCACTGGAGGTCAAAGCAAGATGGCCCTCCATTTTATAGATGTGCATTTTTATTAGCATCAAGCAAACAAGAATGGAGGATTGGTCTTTAATGTGACATATGTGAGCCACAGCAGTCCCCAGGTAAATTCTGATGCAGACTGGTTCCATATCTGCCCACATCCGGCAGCTCTATCTATACCCAAGGCTGTTTGTATGTAGGTTTGCTTTCCCTGGGAGACCCTCAGCTCCTTGAAGACAGAAAATAGAGGCTTTATTTATCTTTGAGGTAGGTTCAGTCTCAAGCAGAGTGATAGACACACAATAGACACACATTTCAACAAATATTTGTTTAAAAATTCCCATAGGTGGTTCTCCAAGATACGGTGCCAACCTTCTGCATATATGCTAGGTTAGGTATTTGGGAGATCTGTATGAACTGTCAGAAAGAGAGAAGGCTAAAAAAAAAATAACAATAAAGGCTCTGGGGCATCCAAAATAGTTAACATTATGTTTTATATATTCTTAAAAGCAATAATGTCTATCTTTGATACAGCAGGGTGTCCCTTTGTAAAGTGGAGAAAATCTTTAATCATTCAAAATAAATATTAAGTTGGAAAAACTTACAGCTGGTGAATGTTGATAGTGCAATTTCTTCACCTAACAATGGGTCACCTCCATGCTCACCATTCTTCATAAGGTGCCAAACTAAATGTGTACACATAGACTTCAATTTTAAACACTAGAATTTATAGCATCCATTTCGACTGAATGATGCTATTTGCAGGCCCTGGATGGCAGCCATTACTAATACTACTTGGCTGTGGTGAGGCTAAAATGAATTCTATTAAAAGAAAAAAATCCTAAGTAACAGATATGTTCACAAGTTTCTCTCCATTTAGCATTCAATCTGCTTAAAAATATGTGATTCTTTTAATCGAGAATTAATGTGAAATTACTGCATTTCAGCTCATGATTGTGTGCCTTAATAAATTAAATTCTTTTTCCCAAAATGTCATGTTGTAATTTTTTGGAAAGGCAATCATTTTGGGTTTAGGTAGTCTTTTTCTGAGAAAAAAAAAATGCCATTGATTCACAAACAAATGTTTGCTTCCTCAAACTTATTCCTGCTTCACGGCTTCATGTTTTAGACCACTTCAAGTCATTCAGACACTTCGTTTGCCATTAAATTAAGAACAGATGTAGCAACACCAGTGTAATCTACTACAGTGAAACCTTGGATACTAGTCAGCTTGGGCTGCCATAACTAAATACCATAGAGTGGGTGACTTAAACAACAGAACTTATTTTCTCACAGTTCTGGGGGTTGAACGTCCAAGATCAGGGTGCCAGCATGGTCCAGTTCTGGTGAGGGCTCTCTTCCTGGATTTGGAGGATTCTCTTCCTGCCTGCTCACTGTGTGCTCACAGGGGAGAGAAAGAGTGATTTCTTAAGTAAATCTTTCCTTATAAGAATACTAATGCAATCAGATCAAGGCTCCACCCTTTTGGCCTCATTTAACCTTGATTATTTCTATAATTACCTCCAAATATAGTCATGCTAGGGGGCTAGAGTTTCAACATATGAATATGGGGAGGAGGCACAATCCAGTCTCTAGCACTTTGGTTTTTAAAGACTTAAAAATTCAACATTGTCTAGTACAAAGTACCTAAGTACGTCCAGTTAGAGGCAACAATCATAGGAAGTCTCATATATGCACACAGTTGTAAAAACACAAGCTTTGATTGTGCCTTGAGCAAAGTAATAAAAAAATTTACTAAATGACAGTATTCTTTTTAAATATAATATGAATGCATAAGAGTATGTTTGATGCTGCCTAGGAGTTTGAGATGCTTACAGATGCTGAAATATAACATATTTAGAACACTAGTAAACAGTAAAGATCACCAATAAAGATAACAAAGACCATAATTTTATTAAAGTCACATAAACCTCCTATAAAATTATTGCTTCAAACTTTGAATGCTTTTGCCTATGGCAGCCATGTTGTTTTGCTGCATGTTTTATACCACATTTTCCAAAGAAAGAGGCAAATTAGAAAATAAATAAATTTTTAAAAAATCTGGTGGGAGGAAAGACATACTTAAAAAAATAAATACAGAATATGCTCCAGGGTCAATACAGATCAGGCCTCTATTTCAAACTCTCTTAGCAGTCACTGTCTACTTAGGTAACCCTAGCCATATGATTTTATCATGTATCCACATAATATTCCTATTGACATTACTTTGATGAATGTTTCTAAAGGCCGTGGTACCCATCTGATAGTGCATATTACTAAGATAAGGGTGGCCCCAACTGACATATAACCAACTACTCTCAAAATCACATCAGATCAGGTTGGGCCTTCCCTGGCTGCCTCTTGATGGGCCTAAAACATCCACCCAGTTCCTATGGACTGGATTGACTCATTATTACAGCTCAGTTGAATAGTACCAAAATTCTAAGGTTGAAGGCTTTCCCTTGCTCAAAATCAAAGGACCAGATTAAATCCATCCCCTGTTCAAGAAAGTCATTTTTTAAAGCAGACAAAGCAGATCCACCGCATGTCCCATCCTTTGTTTTGGAGAGGGCCCCCAACATCCTTACAAGGCATCCTCCTTTACTGAAGCCAGCTTAAGTCACGTTTTGCTTTCTACAACCAAATAACTCCCAAGGCAATAAAGAATTCAAGATGCAATCATGGTCAACAGGCTGGGGTACCTTGGAGGAGGCTAGGAGAAAGTTACTATTGAGAAGATCAATGGGTGTCTGGATATATTAGTTAGAGACCACTCAAGAAACAGAATCCATATCAGATAATTCCATAAGGTGAAAAAGGGTAAGCGTGGCATTGGGAAGGCAACCCAGGCAATGACAGGGAGATACTACCACCTGCAGGCCTGGAGAACCAGAGGGAGAAGATAGGATTACTAGATCACAAGAGCCAGGGCCACCCATTAGGGCATGAGATCCTACAGCGAGGTGCTGCCTAACAAAGCTGGAATCAGAGGAGATGCAACTATACTCAGAAATCTATCCAAAATAGGAGGGTTGGGGGTGAGAGAAATTCCCTGGCTCCTACGCTCCCTTTCTGTCTCCTGCCTCTGTCTCCTGTTGGCGAAACCTACCTGGAAGCTGGTTGGCAAAGGAGCTGGGGAAATGCGGTGATAGGAGTCAGCACCACACTGTTTAGGACAGTGTGGGAAGGGTGGGCAATGGATCAGAGAGCGAATAGGATGACCGGTAATCCATCAGTCATCGTTACTGGTTGCTAGATTGGCATCAGCAAGCCTGGTAGGCCAAGACTACTCAGATATGGCCTGCTTTGGTAAGGGTTGATTCAGGATCAATATAGGTCTGGACCTGAAGCAGAGAATATCAGCAGCTCACATGAACTCAGTAGTGCTCAGTGAAAGGCATGATTTGACTTTGACTGGATTTACATACAGACATAAAGTAGTCAGAAACCAAATGAAAATATTCTTCCATATAGGAGCAACAAAACGTGGCTCCTATCTTAAATTAACCCTCTCTCTGTAGGCAATGATGTAAGTTGCATCATACTTCAGATTGGTGAGGAAGAAATAAAAAGAATTAACACTTATTGGGTTCCTACTATGTTCCCTAACCCGGACTGAGTACTTTATAAACACTACTTCACGTAACCATATAAAACATTGTGTTAGTAGACAGTTCCCCATGGATCTCTATCACTGTGCACCTTTAATAAGCATAGCCTTGAAAGATAGAAATGTCTCTTACCAGAGAAGAGTTTTTATTAGGTTGATTTCGTTGTTGCTGCTTGTTTTCACTGGTGTAATGAAGTCAGTATCTTAACTTTGGGACAAAGGTCAGGTGGGTTTTCTTGCACTCCATTATAAAAGATCTGGATTCTTTGAGCTTGGAATTCCTGAGCTGTGTGGCAAAGTCACTTAGTACACAACATTCACCCGGGCGGCTCACCATTGCAGAGCAGATGGGTGGCAAGTGGACTAACACAAATATGAAGCTCAGGCTGCTTGTATGCCATAGGTCCTCAGTCTCTGACCTAGGAGTCTTTTGTCTTCTGCCAGCACCCGTGACACCGCAGCGGGCTAACATTTTAGCTTGCATATTGGATAAAATCTCAGACCCTTCACATTTCTTGACCCTAGGAACACAGGACTAGGGTAAGGTAAGAGAGCCACCTTGGGCACAAAATATAAGGAGGCATAGACTTTCAGAATCCTGCAAGGGACTTCTCTTCAGGCTCCTTGCTTCCCCCACTGTAGTCCTAGCCTTGTTTGACACCTTGGATGCTAAGTATTATTTCACTCATTTTATAGATAAATTTTATAGATACAGTTTTTAGCCCAAGATCTGTATCCATTCAAATCACGTTTTACAATGTGTGTTTATATTCATGCATGAGATATCTGCAGGTAGGGAGGATCTGAACTGGTAATGGCACCAGAGATTCTTAAAGAAAAATAGAATTGTCTGATCGAAAAAATAAACCAAGCTCTTGAACTGCTTAGTAGTAACTGGACAGCATCATCTCTGATACCATCTGGACTTTGGAGCTCAGGATGCACAGTTCCCCTTGCTCCACAAGCCAACCACAGTGTACTGGGCTCCACTGCACTGCAACACTAATGCATCACCCGGCCTTCACGCAGAAAACAGCTGAGCTCCCTTTGGAGTTTTCTGTGTTGAAGAGATATCCACACTATAGAAAATTGGTTGCTATGAAAGAATAACTCAGTCTGAACTAAAATGCTTTGCAGAGCATGAAGGAAAGTGGCAGAGCTGTAAACACTAATGGACCTTGTAAACAGTGGTCTCAGACATTATATCCAACCACTGTGGCAGATGAGTCACATTTTTTTTTTTTTGTATTTAGTGTCAGATGCAAGAATAGTAAAAAAATATCACTGGCAGCTTCATTGAAAGCTAATGATAAATTTTATGGAATATAAGAGGAAAGGGGATGTCAGAGAGACTTAAAATGCTACTTTCATTCAGAGCACTTAAAGTTTAAAAAAACTCTCTTAAATGAGGTGCTTAACTCCTTATTAGAAAGGTTAACTTGGGAATGTTTAAATGAAAAACATTAATTCCATTAATAGACATTAACATTAGAAGCTGAAGTTGTTCCTTTTGATAACATGGATGAATGGGAGTAATGAGGACAGACAAGGTCAAATTTATACATCAAAGTGAATGTTATAGCTTGAAAAATTATAAGATATAAGACATTAAGCCATGTCTAGAGCTTCTAAATTCTCAGCCTTTGAATGATAAAAATCATCCTGTATTTAATGGGCAAGATCCATATACAATGAATACAACCATTCACATATAAATATATAAACATAAATAATTATATACTTGTGTGTATACAGACATGCACACATGTAGCACTACCTAACTAGAATAAGTCCTATTAAAGGTAGTATTCTATAAAGAAAGCTACTTGTTTGCCTATCTTGGGACCTGAGATCACAAGTAAAATCTTTTCAGTCATATTTTATCTATAAAAATCCAAAGATATCTATAAAATTCCCTAGAATTTTTTTTAACTTATAGTTTTATGAAACTATAAAAGATTTAATGGAGAATGATTTAACTGACATGATAAAAGACTTATATGTGGTTTTACTAATCAGTTAACGTGGGCACTGACACTGAATTATTTAATTCAATTACTTAACCTTCAACTTACTTACCATCTCTTAGCTTCAGTTTTCTCCTAAGAAGCATAATAGAAAAAATACCTTAACATTATTGTGGATTAAATGAAATAATGCAAATAAAGTGCTTGGCATGCACCTAGTTTTAAAAAATGTTAGCTATTTTTTTGATCATACATATCATAGAAAATATTCTTTCTCTTCACTGAGGATTGGTGAAAACCATTAGCCATGTATGATGCTAAGAATCTGAGCTACAGTTCTTCTCTTCCGATCCCTGGGTTCTCCTTACCATCCTCTGAGTCCCCACAATGTTCGTATTCCACCCTTCATGGGGGTCAGATGCCTCCCAGCATCAGAGCTGAGAATTCTCAGATGTTATCTGCAATATCTGAAAAGTTCACATTTCAATATCCGAGTCTTTGTCTTCCGTGGTAAATGATCTTCAAACTCTCCTCCAAAGTGCTCTTCTGAATGCCTGCCAAGGATTACTCACGTCCCAGAAAATGGCTTCTCTCGATGTGCACATCCTGCAGCTTCCTGTTCCTCTGGGAGGGCTCGGAGCCTGACACTTCTCGCTGCTGCCAGATCTGTGCCCTGCGCTCTACTCTGCTGCAGGGACGGAGGAAACCTGATTCTGTAACATTTCTGGTTGGAAGAGTCACCTCTGAGTTTGGTCATGGCCAAAAAGAATCCCCCATTGTGTGGCAAGTAAGCCGTGATGCCACCTGCTCGGCTCCATGGAACGTTAACCAACCTGGTGACAGCAGCCAAGAGACCTCACTTTTTATGAATTTCATTCCCGATATTTTGTGAACTGTAAAATAGAAACACACTCCAGAAGGATTATTATTATAGATACAGTGGCATCCCCTTCCCACCTTCCCCATCCCCACCCCAAGCAGCAAACATTTACATAGTGCTTTCTGTATGCCAGCTTTTGTTCTAAACACTCTACATATAATAATTCACGTAGTCCTCAATAGCAAGGCTATGAGATAGAAACTAAAATTATCACCATTTTACAGATGAGGAATTTTAGGCACAGAGGGGATAAATTGATTGCCCATGGACATGGCTAATATTAATAAGTGGCTATGCAGGAATCTAGTGTTTTATTCTCTTTCAAATGGCACAATAAACCCATATTTATATGACAATTATAAATAATGCCTAATATTGCCCATTCTCTAACTTTAAAATTATAGTCATTGACATATATAAATTTATATCCACAAGAAGAGAAAAACTAAAAATTGTAAAAAAAACATTTTGAATACAGTAAAAAATCAACTGGAAATAAAGTCACTTGTCTTCTAGCAGCTTTCCTGAAGCAAGAATAAATGCAAGACGCAAAAGATTACAAAACCAGAACTGCAGTGCCTTTTATGCTTTTTCTTTGCAGAAGTAGAAAATGCAGAATAAATAACTATTTCATGAAACGTTCTTAGGAGAATTATGAACACCTTTAGAAATAGCTGCAACATAAGTCAGCTCTGAATGTCTTGATTAATACTGCCATCTAATGCCCACTGGAGAAATCCAAATTTAGTTTAGACTGAATATGTCCTAGCATTGTCCTCCAACATTACTAACAGAAATGGCAGCGCAAATTGTGTTATCAACTAGGACCCCGTGACTACATCAATCACTTTGAGGAAATTTTAGAAAGTAACAAGGCCGGGTGCTGTGGCTCATGCCTATAATCCTAGCACTTTGAGAGGCTGAGGTGAGAGGATTGCTTGAGAACAAGAGTTCAAGACCAGCCTGAGCAGCATAGTGAGACCCTATCTCTAAAAAAGCAGAAAAATTAGCTAGGCGTGGTGGTGAGCATCTGTAGTCCCAGCTACTCGGGAGGCTAAGGCTGGAGGATCACTTGAGCCCAAGAATTTGAGGTTGCAGTGACCTATGATGATGCCACTGATTCCATTATAACCTACCGCAATATATAAGACAAACATCACAAAATACCAACAGAAAAACTCTATTGATAGAATCAATATTTATTCTAGTTTCTATTTAAATCTCTTTAGATTTTTCAGATTTTTTCCCTCTCTTGCTTCTTCTTGAAAAGTGTATTGATAAAACTTGTCTTCCTTTGGTCTTGAAAAATATATCAAAATACAATATAGAAGTTAAATAAAGCCAAAAGAGTGAAGATAAGACCAAGTACTCAATGTAGAAAGAAAATGACGGTCTATTTCCACATTTACATATGTGTATTAATGTAAATGTAAATTTTTCAGTTTTTAACTTTCCTGGGTTATTTTCCAATACTTGATTGAAAATGATTTCCTAGTAATGAGTAGATTGGGTGATCCTAGGATCCTTTTAGCTAGGATATAAAAGATAAAAAAGGAAAAATTATTCAGTGTAATTTATATATTGGCAAATTAAAGAACCTTGACTCTTCATGAAAAGTTCCCATAGCTTTTACACGCTTATTTAATCTTTACTTAAATTTAAAATATTCTATGTATTATTGTATTTTTATAATCTAAGTGTTGGCTAATAGTATTCTCTTAATGTGACTTCCAAAAATTATATCCTCATTCTTGTCAACATGATTGAGCAATTCTTACATAACTGTTGCTGTAACTGCCACACATATTTTACACCTAGAAGAATTCAATTCATGGCCTAAAGTTCATTTGATCTTTCAACGTCCCCAAAGTAAGAATGCTTTCAATTAGTATAGCCAAACCACAAATAGATCATTGATTAATCAGTTTCACAAGGACAGTTCTCAAACCACAAATGGGCCTGAGACATGGCTCTACCCAGAACCCATGTGACAACTTGAGCAGTGCCCAAAGCAAAATTTCAGGACAGAACAGAGGATCCCTATGTAGGAGGTGAGCTTGCCATGCTTTAACCACCTAGTATTCTCTCTTCCCATTGGACCTCAGATCTGACCTCCTTGCTGCCCTTATAAGGCTGACAAAAAAATGTATGGTCACCGTTTGTGAAAGGCAGAAAATCATCCAGGGCTAGACTTATCCCTAGATAGTGACCAATTCCATCTCATCACATTCATGCATATGTCTAGACAAAATAGGAAAAGACGACAGTTATGAAATTTTAAACCAGTTTTTTAAAAGTGTTGATTTATTGCTAAGGTGATTCTGAAAACTGATAAAATACTATCAAATTTGTAACTAAGTGACTATTTTCAGAACAGCAAGTAGTTTGAATCCACTCAACCTCTATTGTTAAATCAGTTTGTGGTTGGCACAGCTGAAATTATTTGCTGGGGTGTTTGGAATTGGGCAAAAAGAAAAAGACATTAATTTGCTTGACGTGACATTAATTAATATAATGTTGCTGGGAGCAATTTAGCTTGCTAGATGCAAAACCAAATTCTTTGAGATTTAACCTTCTGGTGTGAAGTACTTCTAAGCAATTTTCAGTAACTCCATGTGGAATTCTTAAAATGCAAAACTAACATTATTATAATAATGGCTATGAACCAAGGACAGGAAAGAGGCAGATATTCTCCCTGACAGAGATAAATAATGGGCAAAGTAAATTATTAGCTGGGCACTTGTTATACATGAATTAAACCATCTCACTTATATTTATACACAAAGCGTAATGTACCGGAATCCATTCAAATGAACACAATAGTAGTTACTAGGGAAAAATGATTTTGATTGTATCATTAAATTTAAAGCATTCACTTTAGGCACTGAACACAGCCCTCAAGTGGGCCTTATATCACAGGCTTAATGTGAAGAGTGCAAGAAAAAACTTGCAAGCTAATGTTTTTAGCATCTAAAGCTCTCTTCACTTTTCAGTTAGAATATTGAAAATACACACCCAGGAAAAAAATCAGCATTACATTCCCTAATACAGCTTCAAAAATAATATCAAATATAAAAAAGAATAAAAGGGAAAGGGACCACTTACTGATTTTTCTACCTGTCCAGGCTAGTGAATTTCATTGGCCATCGAAGGGCCTAGATTCAATCTCTAGATTCCATGAAAGACAGAAACTATATATAATTTGAAAAGTTCTGCTGCTCGGAATCCTTCACCACAAACTGAAATATACATGGAGGTTTTACGTTTAGTAATGATTGACTGTGGGGAAAATTCTCTCTTATTTTGTTATCCTGATTTTCTGTCCTAAAAAACAGAAATAGCCATCCAATAGTTAAAGTTGATCATTTTGTATAGTGATTTTTCATCCTTGTAGTAGTAGTTGTTGCTGTTGTTATTGGTATTACATATCCCTTTGAGAATCTGATGTTTTCCCCAGAAAAATCCAGATACTTTCCCTTCAGTTCTACACGTTTCAGAAGATGCACAGAGGTTTTCTTCAGTTTAATAATGTGATAACATATAACATGATGATTAAGCGCAATTCTGAAACCAGGTTTGGGTGGTTCAGAGCCATTGTTCATGGCTCCACATAGATTATGAAATGAATGATGCCCTCGTCCCAGTAGGATTCAAGTCCATCACTACCATTCATAAACTCCATGACCTTGGTCAAGTTCTTAGCCTCAGTTTCTTCATCTGAAACCCTATAACATTGTTTCGAGTATTATAAAGAGTAATGCCTATAAAACATTTTTAAACAAAAGAGGCCTGACACATTTTAAATATAAACTGTTATCATATGTCCAAGTTGGAGCATCTCACAGAATGGAATCTCACAGAATGACATTCCAAGCTATTTCTCTAATCCTTTATTTCCAACCTCTTGGATTTTTTTTCTACCTGGTTGCACCATGCACATATTATTCCCTATTCCCTCACCGTGGAATGTCCTCTTCCCCTCAGCTCTTGTCATGTGAATAAGCTCCTATTCAGCATTTCCTTTCCAAGTCAAATATCATCTTCACTAGGGTGGCTTCCTCAATTCCTGTGGACTGTTTGCTATTCCTTTTCTACACTTATAGCATGCATTATCTCTATTATTTAACACATCATCTTACACTGAAATTTTATTTTACTTCTTTTATTTATGTATATTTTAGAGACAGAGACTCACTCTGTCAACCCAAGCTGAAGTGCAGTGATACAATCATAGCTCTCTGTAACCTCAAACTCCTGGGCTCAAGTAATCCTCCCACTTCAGCCTCCCTAGTAGGTAGGTCTACAGGTACTAGCCACCATGCCTAGCTAATCTTTTTTAGAGTTTTTTGCAGAGATGAGAGCTTGGTCTTTCTATGCTAGGCTGGTCTCAAACTTCTAGGTTCAAGTGATCCTCCTGCCTTGGCCTCCCAAAACACTAGGATTACAGGCATGAGCCACGGAGCAGTGCCTGAAATTTTAAACCCACTTTTTTACACTCTTAGATTGTGACTTATTTATATTTCCATTCCCAAGTCTGAGCATGTGACTGGCAAAAAGCCAAATGTTTACTAAGAGATGGATAGATGGATCAGTGGATGGATAGAAAGATGAATGGATGGAAGGAAAAAAGAAAGGGAAAGATTGAGTAAAGGAGGGAGGAAGGAAAGATGGAAAGCTTGTTGTATAGGCAGTCTCCCTAAAAACTGAATAAAAATGAACGCATTATCTTCCTCCACACCTGAACCTCCCCTGGAGTTCTCTCTCTCTCTCTCTCTCTCTCTCTCTCTCTCTTTTCTCCTACGCCCTCCCTTATCACTGTGATAAACATGCAAGCACAGGTATCTATTTGATATACTTATTTCTTTTCCTTTGGACAAATACGTAGCAGTGGGATTACTGGATCATATGGTGCAATATCCCAGCATTATTTTTGAGCAAGCAGCAAACATTGTAGCAAATAACAAACAGTCAGTCTTCTTCCCTCCAGGGAGAACACACTTCCAAGGACGTTGGCTGTGATCTCCTTGACCTACTGATTGTCTGATGGCTTGCTAAAGAAATGGCTCATCAGGCTTACCATAGATAAGCCTTGTGATGTGTGGGACTATTCAACGCTCACAGTGGACTGTCTCTATTAATAATATTGAGTGGCAAACTTCATAACAAACAATCATACATTCATAAACTTGTATTTTGTTAATCATAAGTTACACATTTTTGAAAATAATTATATAGGTAATCTGTTAAACATGTAGTTGCAGCTTCCACTCTTGTGCTGTGAACTCTTCTATCTTTCAAGCAAGCCTGAGCCATCTTTATAGATCAGGGGTCAGGTCAGCAAACCTTTTCTGCAAAGAGTCAGATGGTAAATATTTTAGGCTTTGGGGGCCGTACAGTCTCCATTGGAACTACTCAACTCTGCCATTGTAGGGATAAAGCAGATAGAGATGATATATACACGAATATACTCCAGTAAAACATTATTTACAAAAACAAGCAGCAAACTGGATTTGGCCCATGGGCCATAGTTTGCAGATCCCTCTGATAGATGAGAGGAAATTACGTGAGGAGAGGCCATAGCCATCTGGATTGTCCCAGTCATCCCAGCGGAGCCCGCAGACACAGAGCAAGCCCAGTTTACAAGAGTAGAAACTTCCTGAGATCTGTGGGGGTGTCCAGCTGAGTCCCACCAAATGGTCAACTTGAAGAAATATGAAATGAAATAAATCACTGTAGTTTTAAGCTTCTAAGTGATTTGTTATATCACAAAAGCTGAACCATACCCACATCACAACACTCTTCACCAGTCTGAAGTACCCGTTCTCCAGTGACTGAGAGGTTGCTGAGGACCCAAAACTGCCTCTGCCCCAAAGAATTATCTTACCTGGGAGATTGCACTCTGCCCCAGGGCAGTCCACGGTGAATGACTGACAGGGAGACACAACAGCTCACACCCCTGCTTCAGAGGGGGATCAACTGTGTGGTGCCAGTTCCTGTCTGAAATCTTGCTTATCTTGCTGAGCTTTCTTCCCTTCCCTGTCTAGCTCCTCTCACTTCCCTTCTTCTGCATGTATCTTGCAACAGACCATTTGCACAAAAATCATAATCGCAAGTTCTTTTAGGAATAGCTTTCAGGAAACCTAAGATAGCTTCTAAGATTTCTTTGTTTTCCATCATAATAGGGACACAACTTGGGCTAAAAGACTGAGACGCAAATGTGTAAGGCAACGTAATAAGCCAAAAAGACTAAATTGAACCCACCTTAAGAAGTAACAAGAAGAAGAATGTGATCTTCTAGCCCCCAAATGTCTTATCTGAATCCAGAAGCATTGGTAAGGGAAGGGGACTTGAAAGTAGATTTTCTCAGAATAAAATTGAAGTCCTGATCATTTTTCTTCACTTGATATCATTTTCTTAAAAACAGAAAAATCCACTAAATTTCTGACATACATTTATTATGTTGTTAAAAAAACACTTATTCTATTGGACACATTCCCAGCATCGTGCTATCAATAACATTCGTCCTTAATACTGTCTTCCTTATATCCTTTGTTTCTTCAGTCACTGTGAGAAAACACAAATTGATCCACCACGTCATGCAAAAATTGAGACTACTAATGAATTCGTGTACATAAATTACATCAAAATCACCAGATGGACAGCGATTTATAAATACAATATACCTATCATCATTATGATTCAAGCAGCATTCTGAATATTTTGAATCCAAAAAAAAAAAAAGGGAGGAAAGAAATATTGCCATCAGCAGGTTCCCTGCAAACTGGAAATTGGGTAGCTGCCAAAAGGAGAGATCTGAAGAAAATCTAAAGAAAAAGTAATGACAACAGCAGGATTTCCCTTTCAAGGGAAGAGCAATAAGAAATTGTCAGAGAGGAAATGTTAATAACTAGCCAAGTGAAGTGTGTGGAAAGAATCTCTAAGAGATGTGAGATAGAAACAAAAAGACAGAAAGCCTAAACCTGAAGGCTAGAAAAGGAAAATGTGAGAAAAAGAAAGCACATTTATTGGAACACCTGAAGAGGCTTCCTCCATGTAATTATGTCTTCTAGAGACTGAAACACTCAGAAAAAAGAATACGGTCAAAAATAAAATCAGGGGTACCCTTATAGACATCCACTGGAATTTATGCATTCTTAAGCATTTCTTAGTTTAAGAAAAATAAATATTTAGGTTACTATTTTAATTTTTAATTTCCATCATTTCAATCACTTGTCATTTTTTTCTTAGTGGTAATTACTACCCATACTGAAATGGTTCTATCATACTTGCTTCCTTAGAAGAAAAAAGAAAGGAAAGAGCAAAAGAGCATCTCAAAATGCAGACTTCTTTTGAAACCCTGAACGTTTCATCCAAATTTTCTATATCTCAGTTTCTTCGTTTATAAATGAGAAGATCAGACAACGTTTTAAAATTCAATAATTCTCAGGAAAAAATTTGAGATTTTATTGCATAAATACTAACTGGAGGAAACATTCTAAATGGCATTTTAAAGTCAAATAGCTGTTTGTAACCTTAGAATACAACTTAGAAAAGCAATACTTTCTGCATTGCCTCAAATGATAAACTAAAAACCGTGCAAAAAAAGCTAATTTGGTACAGCTGGAAAGAGCTCTAAGGATGTATGTTAATCTAATGACTGTTTAGTATAGGAAATTATAGCTTAAATAATTTATATGAATTTGTATATTCATCAAGGTTTCACAGCATTTCAGAATGAGTTATTTTAAGATCAAGAACTAAAAATAGTGGTATTTGCCTTCACAGAAACCAGAAGTAAATGGCAAAGCATAATTAATGTACACATTACTTCATTTTAGGGTTTATGCAAACTAAGTGTTACAGAGACTATAAGACATTTTGAGTTCAATGTATATGGCTATCTGCAGGGAATAAAACATTTACAAGATTGAAAACAAAATCAACTAGACACCTTTAACAATCAGCAGGAAGGTTTAGGTAAAATTCCTTTAAAATACCTTTTGATGGATAGACTCGACTTAGTGATAAGAGGAGGAGGTCAAAGGAAGAGTAAGCACAAAGATGGCAAAAGACGATTAGGAAGCGGTATCACAGAGCAGGCGGAGGCATGCGAATCCTGCACTCACATGGAAGGGGATTCCCCCGAAAATGCGAGAAAAAATTATTCCTCAGAGACAGGAAAGAAAGGAGAAGAGGAAGCTAATGTCATTAGCTACTAGTTACCAAGACATTCACTTTTTCATTCTGATATTCTTGTCTGCTTCTAAACCACTCCTGCTTGGCCACCAGTATGTGGAAGCGCTTCCGGAACTCACGTTCAAATCCCCGTCCCTCTGCCCCGAGCCGCATTTCTATTTTGCTAATCATCCTCTGGGTATTGGCACTCCGTGGATCTGACTGGGTTCCGTGATTGACCTATGACTTGAATTCCCCAAATCACCATGGATTTTTCCATCCGAAATGTCCCCTCTTTTTCACTGTCCTGATAATACCCACCCCGCTTCTGTGCAGCAACTATTTAGCCATTACAAAATGTTTGAATTGGCTCATCAGGTTATTTGACATATGCCACAGTCCAGATTATTGTGATATAAAACACACATGTATTATGCCTTTAGTCTTCAACGTGAAGTGTTTATAGTTAAATTGTCTATTACTCAGACATCAATATATTATATATAATTTTAAAAATTATGTGTAATTCTATATTATATGAATATAGATAATTATAGGTACATAATTATACTAATAAGTGTTACAGATTTGAAATAAATCAGGATGTTAATAATAGAATTATGTTGTTTTTTTAATAACTGAAAAATTTTTATTATGAGAAAATACACATAAAAGTTACCATTTTAACCACTTTAAAGTGTACAATATTGTGGCGCTACGTGCATTCGCATTGCTCTGCAATATCCACCATCCATCCCCAGAACTTTTTCATCTTCCCAAACTGAAACTCTGTGCCCATTAAACAATAATTTCTTATTCTCCCTCCTCTCAGACCCTGGCAACCGCCGTTCTCCTTTCTATCCCTGTGAATTTGACTACTCTAGGTATCACATATAAGTTGGTCCTACAATACTTGTCCTTTTGTTACTAGCTTATGACACTTAGCATAAAGTCTTCAAGGTTCATCTGTGTGTCAGAATTTCCTTCCTTTCTAAGGCTGAATATTTTACTTTGTGTGTGTATAAGCTATATATACACATATATGTGTATGTGTGTGTGTGTGTGTATGTACGTATATCAGGTCACAGTCTGAAATGTCAGTTCTTGGTGTGCTCATGGCCAAAGAATGTCCAGATGCACCAAAGTAAGGAAAGCATGAAAATGAGGTTTATTGAGGAGTGAGAGACAGGATTATAAAGTAAGACCAAGATACAGGTTTATAGAGCGAGATACATATGCCACAGATGACAACTGGATCCATTGTCTCAGAAAAAAGATAACAAAAAAGGGAGATTGGTTATGGTCTGAGTCTTGTTTTATGGCATCTGGATTGGGACCTCCCTTGGGACCTCCCTCGTGGCTCAGACGTCATCATGGAACCACTTTGATTGGACAGTTGGGAGTTTATGACCCAAGTCTTACTAGACATGCTTCCATGGGAGGCTTACTCCCATGAACCTCTCTGAAAGCCCATTTGGTGGGGTGAACTGCAACAGCACCCACTCTTATCCCTAGGAGATGCAGAATCCCTCACTATCTACTTAACACACATCATACATACACACACACACACACACACACACACACACCCCACACAAACACGTATACACATGCACATAACACTTTCTTTATCCATTCAACTGTTGAGGGACATTTGGATTGATTCTTTTTTTTTTTTTTGAGACAGTCTCACTCGCTTGCCTGGGGTGAGTGCCGTGGCGTCAGCCTAGCTCACAGCAACCTCAAACTCCTGGTCTCAAGCAATTCTACTGTCTCAGCCTCCCGAGTAACTGGGACTACAGGCATGCGCCACCATGCCCGGCTAATTTCTTCTATATATATTTTTAGCTGTCCAATTAATTTCTTTCTATTTTTGGTAGAGGTGGGGTCTCTCACTCTTGCTCAGGCTGGTCTCGAACTCCTGAGCTCAG
>CAUYSK010081053.1:0-20803 GCA_963575035.1 Avahi laniger
TGACCACAGGGAGGTTAGATATTACAGATGAATGATGGAAGATGCCCAGTCTGTTTCTGCATGTGTCGATTTATTGAGTGCCGACGCTGTATAGGCCACCTTATATATTTGACTTCATTGAATCTTTGGAATAATTGATGAGGTAGGAATTATTCTGATCCTGCACACAAGAATACTGAGTCTCAGAATTACATAACTTGCCAAAATTTGCCTGTTAGAGCAGGGATTTGAGACAAATATTATATGCATCATATACCTTAACTTTGTACACTCAGTTCTCCACTTACACCTGCTTCTGAATGTTGGCCATAACAAGAATTACACATTTTCAGAGTAAAATAAATTGTGGGGAACGTAGAGGGAATGGCTAGAGCAGGGCCTTTACGCATGTGAGGGAATTAGTGTGGACCCTGAAAAGAAACTAAACAAGATAGTCAGCGTCAGCTTTTGGTAACTATGTCGTCAGGGACTTCTGATTATACCTCCTTGACACAGGCTGCCCTTGCCCACAGGGATAATTTCAGACATTTAGGATAATGAGTCTAATTGATGCCTCTTTGTCAAAGCTTAGTGCTCAAAATGTACCTCAATGATGCAAATATAACAAGTCGTATTCAGATATTACTAGGAAAGTCACAAGCAGGTGCTTTTTGCTTGGGGCTAGGTGAAGCTGCAGAGAAAAAGGCCTATTTCCTACCAATAGAACCAACCCATGGAACTGCTCATCATCTTCTAAGTTAATAGTAGAATTTGTAAGAAGTAATATGCTATTTAGTTTGTTCTGGAGTTTTCATCTTTTATAAATAAATGTTTAAGAAATAGAATAAAATATCAATTTAAATAACTTGGGATTCAAATTTTTCAATTCATTCACTATCTTCCCTGATAGATTCAGAATAGCTCAGGTATTTATCATATGAACACCAAAGGGAGAGTATAAATACAACAATGTTATGATTTATTTTTAACTAATTAGCCACTTTCTATTTTTGATTTTGCTGCTTATGTTTTTGGTGTCATATAAAAAAGTCATCACTCAGACCAATGTTAAGAAGCTATTTCCCTATATTTTCTTCTAGAAGTTTCATGGTTTCAGGTCTTGTGATCAAATTTTTAATCCATTTTGAGTTGATTTTTGTATATAGTGAAAGATAAGGGTCCAATTTCATCCTTGTGCATGTGGATTTCTAGTTTTCCCAACATTTACTGAAAAAACAACTCCTTCCACATTGCGTATTTTTGGCACTCTTGTTGAAGATCAGTTAACTGCATGTGTGTGGGTTTATTTCTGGGCTCTCTATTATGTTCCATTAGTATATGTGTCTGTTTTTAGGCCAGTACCATACTGTCTTGATTACTGTGTCTTTATAATATATTTTGAAATCATGAAATGCTTTGCCTTCTGTTTTGTTCTTCTTGCTTAGGATTGCTTCAGCTGTTTGAGGTCTTCGTGGCTTTATATAAATTTTAGGAATGTTTTTTATATTTATGTAAAACAAGCCTTCGAGATTTTTACAGGGATTGCATTGAATCTCTAGATCACCTTGAAATGGATAAATGCCTAGAAATAAGCACCCTATTAAAGATAAATCAAGAATAAATAGAAAACCTGAAGAGACAAATAATAAGAGATTGAATCAATAATCAAAAACTTCCCGACAAAGAAAAGCCCAGAACCAGCTGGCTTCACAGATAAATTTTACCAAACATTTGAAAAATTCGTATCAATCCTTCTTAAACTTTTCAAAAATATAAAAGAAGAAGGAAATATGGCATTTTATCTTATGAAATCAGTATTTTATGAGGCCAACATTACCCTAACATCAAAGCCAGACAAAGACAACACAAGGAAAGGAAATTACAGGCCATTATTTCTGATGAACATGGATGCAAAATAATTGACCAACACTATTGTGAACATATGGGAAGTAACATTCATAGAATGTTGGGCAGGTGGGATGGGGTGGGCGGGTACATCCACAGCTTATGGTTGTGGTGTGCACTGTCTGGGGGATGGGCATGCTTGTCAGGTGGTGCAAAGGCAATTTATGTAACCAAAATGTTTGTAGCCCTGTAATGCTCTGAAATTAAGAAAATGTATATATTAGCAAATAGAATTCAATAGCACATTTAAAATAATCATACATCATGACCAATAGGATTTATCCCCAAGATGCAAGGATGATTAAATATATGCAAACCAATAAATGTGATACACAACGTTAATGGAATGAAGGACAAAAATCACTTCGTCATCTCAATAGATGCAGAAAAAGCATTTGATAAGACTCAACATTCTTTCTTGACAAAAATTCTCACCAAATTAGTTTTAAAAGAAACTACCTCAACACAGTAAAGCCTGTATATGAAAAGCCTATAGCTAGCATCACATTCAGTGTAGAAAAACTGAAACTTTTCCTCTAAAATCTGGAGCAAGGCAAGGATGCCCACTCTCATTGCTTCTATTTAATGTAGTATTGGAAATTCTAGCCAGAAAAATTAAAGAAGAAAAAAAATAAAGACATTAAAGTCAGAAAGGAAGAAGTAAAATGATCTCTGTGTGAAGATAACTCAATCTTATATGTAGAAAACCCCAAAGACTTTAAAGTAGGAATATAAATAAAAAGACATCTTGTGTTCATGGATTAGAAGAATTTAATGTTGTTAAAATGTATATAATACCCAAAGTGAACCACAGATTCAGTGCAATCCCTTTTGAATTTCTAAGCACGAATGAAGTGACTGAAGGATGTGGAAATAGAATGGGTGAACATAGTAGACTCGAAAGTGGAGACAGATGAAAAATTCCCTGTGGGGTACAAGGCACGGTATTCAGGTGATAGGTACACTAAAAACACAGACTTCGCCATTATACAATATATCCATGTAGGCAAATTCAACTCGTACCCTCTAAATATATTAAAATAAAAAGGAAAAAGAATATGGAACCTTGAGGAATGAGAAATTCCTAAAGAATATTTTCCCCCAACCTACAGAGCCCCTAGGCAATGAGGATATATTTCATTTTTACCTGCAGTTATTCTTGTATCCATAGCAACAACCTAGATATATAAAACAGCCATGTCTTCAATATTTTATTTGTGATGCTGACAGAATCACGTTGCCTATTTCTCGAGAGTTTCATGTCAGTTTTTTATATGACTTCTACTGGGTTGGATTTTAAATGAGATATTTGATCAGAATCGTATTTTATGGAATATAATGTCCTGTCACCATGAATTAGTTTTTCTCAGGTCAAACTCATACCTTTATTATTCTGAGGGGAAACATTTCATTTTTATATATCAGTAAAATATAATATGAGACTCAGAAATAAAATTATTCTCTAATATTAACTAACTGTGAGAAATCAGGCATGCTTCATTTTTTTTCTCTCTCTCTGAACTTAACTCTTCTTAAATATTTGTCCTTTCATTCATTTAGTGAGATCTTGAGAATCTTCAGTGGGACTAATAGTTGACTAAGCACAGTAAATATGAAAATGAATAAGACCCAGTCACTGGTCACCTTAAGCCCATGTTTTGAGGAAAGGTAAAGAAACAGTCAAAGAGATACTCATGATATGGTGTGTGTATAAGTTAAGCATGTTTAATTGCAAGTGACAAAACAGCTTTGAATAGTTTAAGTGAAAAAGGACTTAAGTAATCAACTGTGAATTCCAGAAATGTATCTAGCTTCACTCACATAGAGACCCAGGAGGCTCAAATGTGTCTTTAGGATAATGTAGTCTCTTTATCTTTCTCATGGCTCCACTTGTTTTGGTGATGGGCCACTCTGGACTTACAAGACCATTTTCGGAAGAGAATTATATTTCCCAAACCCTGCAGGAAAATTCCAATAATTTTTATTTCGAACTCCCACCCTGCACCCTTGTCCCACAACTCCACACATATACACACTTGTCAAAGGGATGCAGTGGTTTGGCTGGGCCTGGGTAATGTGCCCACTTCTGTATTGGCTAGAAGTATTATAATTGAATAACTGAATCGGAGCTACATATAGAGTTGAAGTAGATGGATCAGATCCACCCAGGAAAAAAGAAGGAAAAGAATTATCTCAGGTTATCTGATGACAATGGGGTGGCTCTTAATTATGTAAGTTTCATAGATAGGAGAAAGATAGTTTCTGCATGTTTTAATTTATTGTGAAAAATTCAGGTGAAGTTCTTCAAAGTTTTGGTTAATTGGGTCTAAAGTTAAGCATAGAGGATAATAAGATTGGAGTGCCCACATTGTTAGCCTTCAGCATAGAAGTGGTACTTGGAGCTAGGACAATCTGTGAAATAGCCCAGGTAGAGCACTCAGAGAAGGGTAAGAGGTCAAAATGGAGCCTTAGAGGTTTCAACATTTAATGAAAAAGCAGAGGAAAGGGGAGACAGAAATACAGACTGCAGAGAAATGATTAAAGAGGCAGGTGGTGAATTAGGAGAAAGTCATGACCCAAACAATCACCATCCCCAAAACAATCCTATGAAATAAAAACAGAATTATAGTTCAGTGTGATAGGTTATAAGAGGTATTTTTAGGAATACAAAAAGGGTACATTTAAAATTGCAGACACTGGAAAATATTCAAAATTGACTTGTAAATACGAAATGATTTATTGACAACTTTTCTTAAAGTAAAAAACTATCAATTATTTCTGCTAGAATTTGTGGTATGGCACATACTGTTGAATAATTTATGTTCATTTTCTCATACCCTTATGACAATTCTACCTGCTTATCCAATAAAATACTTGAAAAAAAATAAATCCTCAATTTTATTCTGAGTCTTATACAGAGGTAGAATGCAGGGTTTAGAAACCTGCATTCAACAAGCCAGGTAAACAGATTTCTATGCTGATAATTTCTAAATTGCAAATAAATTACAATTTCATAAGTAGCAAAAAGTGGAGCCCAACGTTGCTCCTTATATTTGATTTAAAAACAAGAGCAAAACTATTTTATTGTAATGAAAACTTTGATTAGATGATACAATTGACCTTAGAGAGATGATCTTCTTTTTCCTAGCATCTCTCATTTCTAGCATCCCCATGATTGCGTTTTTACCCCTGAGCATTGTTTATTACATAGTCCAAATCTGTCATTGCTGTTTAAGTCAACATCATAAAAATTCTTAACTAAAGGACTTTCCAAATCATCAGTGGATGTGGTATTCATTCTACTTTTTTCTTGTTAAAAAAGAAACATGGACAGTAGGAAACATGAAGTTTTTCTGGAAGAATTAGCTTTTATTTTCCCCTATTGTATTATAATTTTAATTTACCATCAAAAAATGAGATCGTCCATGACTTAATCTTCTGACAAATTGGCAGAAGGCAACATTGGTCTTCATAGTATGTAACTTACAGATCTCTTCTCAAAATAAATTCTTCTTTAAAAATAAATCACAAAACCCAATTAAGAGTGTCACAGTGCATAAGAAGTAGCAATTAATGCTTGAAACATAAAAAGCTAAAATATTACCTTTCCAAAGCTTTTAGTATAAAGGACCATATAATAGCCAAGGCGTTTCTATAGGAAAACTGCCTTTGCTTGTTGTTCCTCCTTACTTTTGAACTCATCCAGTTTTAAAAAGAAAACAAAATAGGGCAAGATATAATAGATACCAACCAGAACTTCTGTGTTTGCATTAATGAGGATATTTGTGAACTCTTAAAAAATGATATGCACTCAGTGTTAGACGGTTTTTAATACTTTCTTAAAGAACGTCGCGATTACAGTAATACTAACAGTGTAAGTATCCACTACCTCAAATTTATTAATATAGATATATAGGTTTGCTAATCAATATTAAAAAATTTCCAGGCTTAGAAATAATTTCTTTAAACATCTAACTCTATATTCTCATAAGTAATTTAAAAACATAAATATATATTTTGAATTTCTTTCACACTTGCTCTTTTTAAAATCTGACATGATGAAGTTAGAAAGCTAGGGTAACTTTTAAATATTTCATGTTTTTAACAGTGTATTTCCATATGCTTTTAAAAATGTTGATACAGATGTTGCTTGATTTACTACAGGATTAAGCCCCAAGAAACCCATCATAAGTAAAAAATATTATAAATTGAAAATGCATTTAATATTTGATAAGACCATTATTAAGTTGAAAAGTTGTAAGTCAAACCATTCTAAGTCAGGATTATCTGTACTTTAATATATCTCTTTTATATTCTGTAATATTTAGAATGCAGATGTCATATTATTTTTGTTATATGATACAGTCCTGGGCATTGAATGATTAGTATCCATGTCTGTATCTTATCTATGTGTATAAGTGAGATTTATAATTGAACAAGATCCTCATTTCTTTCATTGCAGAGTAGGACTGATTCCATTATCCCCTTCACTAGTAGTTACGATTTTTCTATTGAAGATCCCATCATTTCTGTGGTACACTGTCACCTGTAAGACTGACAGTTTGTAAGGCCAGAGGGACTAATGTATATCTCTGCGCAGCTCCTTGGTGGTTGCTGAAGGAATCCTTGAGCACTTCTCACTACCTTCATGGTAAATAAGCTGCTTTCATTCTTTATTCTGAAGTGGTTTTTAGTACCACTCTCCAATCTCTCCCTTGGATAAGAATAGCATGCATTTGGATTGTGGATTTAATATATGCAAGGTACTATATGAAATGCTTTCCATGCATTTTTCTCAATCCTCACAACACTTTAAAGTAGGTATTATTATTAAGGAACTAATGTTCAGAGAAGATAAGGACACTTGCTTGAACCCAGCTATTAATAGTTAATAAAAAGAAATTGATTTTGAAAAAATTTATTCTACAGTCTATGGTCTGAGCCATATACGTTCTTGTAAATTGATCTTGCAGAGGAGTTGCTGAAAATCACAGTTTAGGCCTATATGCTGGCATAAACTAGTGAATCTTGCATTCCTTTGCTGATGCACACAGCTCCTATTAAAAAAAAAAAAAACTAGTCCAATTTCTGACACTAAACCGGAGGAAAATCTGATCACACTTTTCTTCATGTTTAATCCCCAGTTCAAAGTCCCTTGACATGGATAATTTTCCATAACTTTCTCTCTCTAGTCCCATATAGGATGTGCCTCATTGAATAAGGGGTATTATTCCCCTTGGAGTTAGCCAGCAACTTCTTTTAAAAGATATTAATTTCACCTTCTAGCCTGCCCTACTAGCTTTCCAATAAAGGCCCAATTTTGAAATGCGTACACAATTCATTCCTTAGCTCTGGAAGCTAATATGTATGGAAATATTAAAATCTGAGTACAAGAACGAGTGCTTCATAGATTGAAATTTGCTCTTGACCTACATCTCTGGGCTCTAGATATATTTTGAGTTTATCAAACATTTGTTTGGTTATGAGTTGGAATTCAATAAAAATCTAAATTCTAATATCCCTGCTTTTTAAACCTTTTCTTTTCACTTAGAGGACTTGGTGAAACATAAAAGTTCTGCCGTGAAGTGTTTATCTGTGTCAGTGGTAAAGCAGTATCATTTGTAAGAAGAGATAATTTTCCTTGACTTGAGCTTTTAGTTCCTTGAAAAAATTAAGACTATACAATATCCATTTTTTCTATAAAAATCAAGAGAAAGCAAATGCATAGATATGTTCACCTTTAGAAAAATAAAATTTAGAATAAAAAATCTAATAATTGGAGTTCATACTCATTGCCACCCACTCACTAAAACTGCACACATGCTATATTTTACTTTTCCATTTCATATAGTCATGTATTTCATAAACTTGCATGGATCAAACCAAATGACTCACTTTTTCCTTTTGCCCTCTATATTTTCTTGTGAAAGCATAAGATTATGATGTTGTTTATTTAACAAGTTGAAATCCAATTATCAGCAAAGCCAAGGATTTATCCTGGTAAATCAGTCTCCCTGAAGGGCATGGGATGAGGCTCTTGCTCTCTGTTCCTGAACGGAAACATTAAAGTACTGACAGTAGTTATTTTAACCTCATCTTGGTATTACAAAGGCTTGAGTCTAACCTTGCTTTAAATGCACACAAGTTTTCAGGGAATTCAGCCTAAGGATTCAAAGGGAAATCATGACTAGCTCAACATTGATCTGTTCTCATTCAGATGACTTATAGGAGAATGTGAAAAAGAGAAGTCATTTAGACTCGAGTGTGCAATTTTATGGTACTTCAAAGATGCAACACTCCATAGTTCTTGGACAAAAAAGTTGCAAGAGAGATAAGATGTTGACTTGTGAAAAGCTGAACAGTGTATATACTAAAGCCAAACTTTATATTTTATATTTAGAAAAAAAATTGACAAAGTCTATAGCACATGATCTTATGGATTTTGAATTTTTAGATGTTGCATCTTTATAAAATAGATTCTGTGGAAAACTCAACTATATATTGACAATGACCACAATAAAAATTTGTGTTCAGCACATCCTGGTGATGGTTTACAACATGACTGAATTAGTATTCAGCACATCCTGGTGATGGTTTATAACATAAATGAATTAATCAAAACCCAATTAATTCACTCTTTCAGACTTCAAAATCTCTGCTTGCTGATAACAGATCGAATTACTACATCATTAATCCAGCTAAGTGACTAAATTATCAAATTGTTTCTACACTATCAAGGTTGAGTTGTTTTGATGACTTTAGCACTATGATTTGTAGAATCATTTATAATTAATAACCAATTAGTCTTTGATTTCTGGTAAAGCTTTGCAAATCTGACAAATAAAATAATGGATTATATTTTAACTTTGAATTTGTACCTCAGTACACAGATTTTATGATTGTTTCTGAATGTCAGATAATCAAGAAGAAATTGCCTTGACAACAGTGCTTATTTCATATGTACAGAAAAAAATCCTTTATCAGATTATGCAAGGGGTATATTTTCACATTACTATCATTACTGTTGTTATTATGGTTACTTAGAGTTGTTTCTCCTCACCTATTTAGAAAGATAAAGAAAACATGGGAACAAAAATGAGGGTGGTTTCCTGATAACTAAATTATGACCAACCAATCATCTCTTAAGTACTTAAATATTTAGCAACTGCACACTGATATGTGGGTGTTGATGGCATGAAGCCTGGCTGCCTGGTGCAAGGTGTGTGCTGTCTAGTTGTTGAGAAAGACCATGCTATAGTCACAGATTCTGTAGGACAGGGGTCCCCAACCTACGATGAGTTATATAATTATTTCATTATATATTACAATGTAATAATAATGGAATTAAAGTGCACCATAAATGTAATGCACTTGAATCACCCCCAAACCATCCCCCTACCCCCCAGTCTGTGGAAAAATTATCTTCCATGGAAATGGTCCCTGGTGCCAAAAAGATTGGAAACTGCTGCATAGAGAGAAAAAATATAGGCAAGAAATGTACAAAGGGTTTGGAAGATGAATTGATTTAATTTTTTTATTTAATTGGTATTTTAGGTGAATATTGTACATTAGACATATAATAGTGGGTGTACCACAATGGCCAAGACAGTCACCACTTCAGTCTCCCTATAGTCCAGTGCCCATCTACAACTGAACAAGCAAACAACGACAATACACATCATTTCAGAGGAAAAAAACAAAGTCTCATAAACCAACCAGAGGAGAAAACAGATAGTTTTCAGGAAGATAAAAGAATGATTTAATGCATGACCATCTGGTATCAATATGAATGAATAGAAATTAACCAGAGAGACAGCATTCTTCATTTTTAAAGAAAAGTGTTATTTCCCAAATATTATTCTGGTTATTTCTTCTGTCTTCCAAGAGTTCTCAAAATAAATAGCTGTTGATGTTTTTATAACATCTGTTCTTCTCTTAGGATCCAGGAGCTTCCATCAGTAGGGGCTGCTGGTTCGATTGTTTCTTTTTCCCCCACGGAGAGAGGGGAAGTTTTTACCGGTGACATAGCGATTTGTTACATATAGCAAAACTCCTTGAGAGAGTGTCTATACTCAATTTCCTCTCCTCATATTCTCCCTTGAACCCACTCGAATCAGGCTTTCATCTCCATCCTCCTACAGAAACTGGTATTGTCAAGGTAAAAAGTAACGTGCACATTGCTTAATACAATAGTCAAGTCCCAATCCTCAGGGTGTTTGACCAACACATTCTTCATCACCTTTTCCTTCTCCCACGATTTATTTTACTTGACAACCAGGGTACTATTCTTGGTTCTGCTCCTACATTATTGACAATTCCATTACAGACTCTTTTTCTAATTTGGCCAAACTTCTAAAATCCAGAGTTCCCCAGGCATCAGACTTCTACTCTTTCCTATGATCGCTCTTGGTGATCTTACCTAGACATGGCTTTAAGTAATGTCTCTGCAGTTGATGCCCAAATTTATATTCTCTGTCCCTACAGTAGATTGAAATTATTTTTTCCCCTAATCCCTAGATGAAAATTATATCTCTTTACCCTAAAAAAATGTCAGATTAACCATTAGACTACTTGTTTTGGCCAATGAAATGGGAATAGAAATCATGTTGGCCACTTCTAGGAGAAGCTTTGTGATTCATCGTGTTGTCTTTCCTTTCTGCTATGAGACTGGCAAAGTGTTAAACACATCTGCTGTGTCAGTCTGGATCTCAGAAACAAGGCAACTTGGAGCGGAGCCTGAGCAGCTTCAAGGTGGCTATGAATGAGTTATTAAAGCATATTAAAAATCGTGTTTACTGTACGCCACTGAGATTTGGGAGTCATTTGTTTCTGCTGCATAATGAAGTGCTTTGACTGGTACGAAGCCCTCCGTTTCCCCAGATCTCATGTACTTACTCTTTACTGAACACCTGCACATTGATGTTTTACTCGTCCCAAATACACTCCTCGTAATTTCCCTCCACACTTTTTCCTCCTGCAGGCTTCTTTCTCTCACGAAATGGCAATTCCATTCCTTCTGTTCATCAGGCCTTGCTTTGTCACTTCTCTCACAGTCACAAACCAATCTATTGACAGGTTCTCTGAACTTTAAAATCCACGCTACTTCAACCTATAAATATGACAGCTTTTTGCCATTTCCCCTCTAATACAACTCACCATCTACTCGCACCTGAACAAACTGCAATAACCTCCTATCTGATCTCTCTACCTCTACTTTGGTCCTTTATATTCTATATTTATACTACAATCTCAGTGACTACGTGATTCCTTTGCTAAAAAGTCCTCAGTGGTCTTATATTTCATTCCAATAAAATTTAATTGTGTGTGTGTGTGTGTGTGTGTGTGTGTGTGTGTGTTTTCTTTTTTTGCCGTTGCCAGTAAATCTTTATTGTCTACCCCTCTGGCGTCACCTCCTCCCACTTTCTCTCCTCCTTTACTCTACTTCACCCACATGGGCCCCCCTCTGGTTCTTCAAACATGCTAAGCACAGTTCTTCCTCAGGGTCTTTGCACTGCTGTTCCCTATGTCTGGAATGTTTTTCCCCTGATACCATGAGGGCTCACTCTCTCACTGTCTTTGAGTCTTTTTCTGAAATATCACTTGATTCCTGGGGCCACCCTTGTTCACTGTATATAAGTAACACCTCCGACTCCCCCAAACCATGCCCACAGATCTCCCAATCACATTTACCTTAATTTTTCCCCAAAGTACTTAACACCATGTGACATGTCACATATATAAATGTTTATCTGTCTCCTCCCATTCAAATATAAGCTCCATGACTGCTGGGATTTTACCTGTTTTGCTCACAAGTGTATTTCTTGTGCTTTAATCAAAGTTTGGCATACAACATGTGCTCAGTAATAAGTGCCACTCAATGAGAAACAAGGACAGCTATGAGGTCCTGGCTGTCCCACTTACTATCTTTGAGGCCTTGGTCAACTTATCACCTCTGTGCCTTAGTCTTTTTGGTCTGTAAAATGAGAATAATTGAACCAATCTCCTGTGGTTTTTGTGAGGATTTTAAAAGAGAAAATATAGATATAGTACTTAGAACATGACTGGCACAGGTTAAGTGATCAATAAATAGCAACCAAAAAAAAAAAGGAGAGGAATAATTTAGTAGACAAATAGAATAAGTTACACCAGAAATAAATGGTTTCAAATTCCTGCTGAGCTGTTACAAACTGGGTCAACTCAAATAAGCTTCACCCTCTCTGCCTTAATAATCTTGTCTGTTTAAGTTGATGAAAATAATAGAATTTATAGAACTGGAGATAATGTACATGTAATATCCAGCCTGTGATTTACTTATAGTAGGCACAAAATAGCTATCATTATAATTACAATAATTTTTTGAACAGTTGATTTGTACTAAGAACTTAGTTCTTTGACAATACTATAAGATAGCTATTATTTTTTCAACTTTTTCAAGTAAAGAAATTAAGTTGTGGACAAGTTTGGAAACTTGTACCAGAGCATATGGCTAATACGTGGTGGAGCTGAGATTCTCTATTTACTGGTTTACTAGTTAATACATATGAATGTTCTTCCTTGTAGAATTTAAAATCAATCTGGCAGGGAGGTGGTACATATAAACATAGTTGCGTAAACAGAGATGCAAGATTTAAATAACAATGCAAGACAAAATTAAAAGCTTCCTCATGGCAGACTTGGAATTATTACACCATGAATAGTGTTAACAGTGGGAATTCAGATCAAAGAGAGAGCAATGAGGGAATTTTTCAAGAAGAAAAAATAATTTTTGTTATGTGTTGACATGATGCGTAAGACCTAGATGGACTCGCCAATGAATTCACCAATTACATCTTGTGCTGTCATTTCTGAGTCTTCATCTCCTCTTCCTCCTCTCTGTGGACAGATTGTCATCTCAGGCTTCTTTAGCTACTTCTATAATGATAGATGTTCTTTAGGGTTGGTTCTGTTATACATCTGTTCCAGATAAAAGGCTGGAAACGTTTTTCTGAACAGATATCTGAAAAGAGGAACCATTTGTTTTATATCCCAAGCTTGTAAAATGTCTAATAACTCATCTCAAAGCTTAATTACTCATCAACAGAGAAAGAAGGTAAATAACATTGGGAGTTATCTATTATGTTTTACATGATCTCAAGCCTCAGAAAACCATTTGAAGTAAATAATACCATCCCTGTTTTATAGATGACAGAATTGACGTTTGGAGAGACAAAGTAACGTGTTCAAAGTGACACAGCTTTGGTGAGGACTTGAATACAGGAGTTTCTGCCTTCAAACAGGCACTTTCCCACCCTGGTCTCTTCATTCTACTAAATATACCTGAAGGAGGTTAAGGAGGTAAAATGAAAAGTAGAGCAAACATTTTCAATTTTTAGCTCTGAAATTTTGGCTGACATTTCAACTCATCTGTTTAAAACTTATGTTAACTTTAAATCCTGAAGCTCTGTTGGAAAAGGAAAAAAAGATAATATATGTTTCAGCATTACGGAAAATGTATGGGGGAAAAATATCAACAACTTAGGGATATTTGAGATGAGTAAGATATATATTTTTTTATTTCTGTATCTGTATCCTATCAATATGTCTACATCTACATCTATAAATTGATCAATCTATTGATTTCTGTATCTCTAGATAAATTGATTATTCCAATAAATCACTATGCTTTTTTTCTACATTGAAACAAATTATTGTGTACTTGCCAGTATGTCTTTAAAAAATAGAAGTTATAATCCAAATCCCGTTCATTTAGTTCTAGAACATGGAATCGTTTTTACTGGGCACCTCTAAATGAAAAGTAAGGCTCCATGAAGGGCATCAGGGAGCCAGTTACAGACATTCAGCTGCATACAATCCTGTACCAGCAGGTGGCAAGCATTATTGCCATCTTTCCTGATAAAACCCACAAAATGTTTTGTAGGGAGGTTGCTTGTGCTCTTTGGGTAGCGGGTTTGCCCAAGCATTGAAAAAGAGATAATGAAGAAAAGGAGATGCCAAACTAAGATGAGAGAAAGGAGCTGGAAGACTCTCTCATGCAGGTGAAACTGAAAGGTCTACAATTTGCTCCCTGCAAGTTAATAAAGTGATCCTCCATATGGGTACTTTTGTCTCCTTTTTCCTGGAGAGTTGCAGACAAAAGTCATCCCTAACGACACAGACACACCATGGCCTCAGATTGGTGCAAAGGTCATTGTTGTTAGATTGTTTGCAGCAATCTGGACCTGCCCATTATCCTCACTGTCTGTTCGAATCCTTGTTCCAAAAAGGCGACCCCATCACTGCCTGCAGTAGCGAGACTGGCCTGTTTCTTAGCATGGCTAAGAAATTCTACTAAATGCTGTTTTCAGCCTTCTAAATATATGTTTTCAGTTTTAGCCTTAGTTGCAACCTTTACACCTCTTCCCCTAAATTTTTCCATTATGTGTTAAAATACTAAGTAAGTGCCCCAGTCTACACCAGGTCACACATTCTTTTTAAAGATTTTTCTTGGAAACCTGTACTTGTTAGTCTTATGTAACATGCCAAGTTTTTTCAGAGAAATAAATTAAGTGAAATTCTGACTTAGTGTAGTTTAAAGCAGGTACAAAGACTGGAGCAAATCACAGTGTATAAAATAATTTTTTTTTTTAAAGGAGCACCTTTTAGTTTTTTTCTTTCTCTGTCCTACAATGTTATATGGAACATGGCTCTAGCCAGGTCACTGTCCTACCTAGTTACCTCAGGGGCCACACATTGCACTGGAAAAAGCAGAAAGACTGTGCCTGTGTCCTGTAAGCTGACAACATATTAGAGACTTAGACAACTTACTTAATTCTCAGATACCCGCTACTCCATTTTTCCCAGTGGGACGGATGTCGTACCTGAGTACACATAGCTATAAATTGATGAGCCATAGCTTGGCTTTCCATACCTTTTGCAGCATCAGTGTTATGTCCCGCCACGCCTTCATAGACTCTACCTGCAATCCAACACGACCCACCGTGGTCCCTGCGTTTCTCACATTGCCAGCTTTTGTTTATGTGGTTCCTCCCCGCGCCCCTCCCCAACAGTGTCCTTCTCATTGTATTTCACATTCAGATCCTAAAAGTCTGGCACCGCTTTGTCCATGTAGCTTTATGTTATCCCTTTCCCATGCTCCATGCCCCTAACCCAAGCATAGCATGATCTCTTTCTCCTCTGAATGGCCAGAATAACTTATGTGACATTCTTAAACACACTTTCTACCTGTGCCATCTTTTGCCCTGTGCATATTTACTTCTTTCTCTAAGACTTTAAGGTCTTGTGTAAGTAGGATCGTTCATTATATTTTGTACCATGTATTACTAAATGATTTAATGGTCCAAGGGATCTAACATCCAAATTTTAAAAAAAATATGAATATTATTTTTGAGATAATAAATTTGCATTTCATTTAAAATTGGCATTATCCCCTTATTTATGTGCTACATGGGAAATTATTTTATATGTATATAACAAATAGTGATCAAGTCAAGATATTCAGGGTGTCTGTCACCTGAGTACAATACATTATTTTTAAGTGTAGTCATCCTACTCTACTATGAAACATTGAATTATTCCACCTCACTGCATGCTCGTACCCTCTAATCCATTTCTCTTCACTCTCCCCCTTTCCCTCCAATCACTCTTCCCAGTCTCTGTTATCTATAAAAATGTGAATATTTACATTTTACTTTAAATTCTAACTGATTTCCAATTAAATTTGTACCTTCTTTATGCTTTGAACATTTATTATACAACTTAACTTGAATTTAGCTTCTAAAACAGTAGAATGAAAATGAGGTGTTACAAAAGAGCAAAAGAAGAGAGAAAGATGAAGGACAAAAAATAGGGGAGGGAGGGAGATATTGAAGGTAAAATAGTGCATTTTGAGTATAGAGTGACATTACAGAAATGCAGTTTTCTTAATCTCTCTGCTCTGCGTATTAGACAAGGAGTGGCACCATTTTAAAACAATGGCACCTCTTCAATGCTAAATACTCGCAGGAAAAGTGAAAGTATTTGCTATACAATTCACTAGGCTAAGTGAATGTACATATATCTTCTCACACAGATGTATAATGTCAAGGTTAATATCAACTTTTTATACGTGGGAAAGTTGAGGCTGAGAGAAGTTATTATTTGCCTAATGTTGCAGAGTATCTGGAAGAGAAAGTCAGAATTAAAATCTGCTTTATCTGATCTGAAAGGCCAGATAGCTTCACGGGCTCCTATAGACCTGGACGTGGTAAGCAAATGCCAATTTGTGAAGCACATCTGGTTTGTACCAGTCATCCCAGGGCTCCAGTCTCTGCCATTGGCTACCTTTCCGCACTCGCTTTTCTGCCCCACATGCATGGCGGTCCCCTGTTGCTTTGAACACCTCTGCAAGCCTCATCTCATCAAGTTCATTCCCAGCTTCTGAGGAACACAAATGCTGTTCTTCCCAAGAGGGCTGCATTTTGAAATGGATGGACTCATGATAAATATGTACAATTTTTATTTGTACATATTATTATATTTTATTAAAAAAATTTTAAAATGATAGGATGAATATTAGCAATAACCAAGTGCTTTTATAGAATTGGAGTCATTTTTGGGGAACTTCAATCTAGGAGGAACATATAAATTTATTGTACAAAACAGAATACTCTTGAGAGTGTCCTTAGACACTCTATTTTTTAGACAAATCAGAATAATGGTCACGCTATGAAAAAAAAAAACACCTGTTCAACTATGTTTGAGGGTCTTGTCATTGATATTAGGTTTTAAAGAAAGAATATTTTGAAGATTGATAAATTATTAAAAGTTTTCATATGCTTTACTAGATATATTTTAAATATAATCTATGTACTCAGCATGGTGAACTTGAATGTGTGGTGCTTAAATTCCAGAACAAAAGATGTCTCAATTTGCTCATGGAATAAATTACTGAAATATTTAACTTGTTTTGATTTTAAAGGACCATGCAAATGTCTTATAAGAAATTAGCTTTCTTTTGCCCAAATGCTCATGTAAGCAGGTTTTGGCAGCACAGTTCATGTTGTACAAGACGATAGTTTTGTTACTGCTATCAATGTGTTTTTAAGTGGACAATTCTTTTTTCTTTATAAAAATGAAACACTTTGGAATTAGTGTGAACACTGGTGTAAGATAATTGTCAGAGAAAATGCCAGTTTAGAAAAATGATGAAATTCTATAAAATATCTAACATGGGAAAAATAGTTGATTATTAAATTACTATTTCAAAATGGTATTAATTGTAGTCTGTAAACTCTTGGATTTATGTTTACCCACACTAATATGCTAGATTAATTTATGAAATATGCGTATTTCTTTTTATTTACCATCTCAGTCTCTTTTTTGTAGCTGCTACTTTTCAAATTATTTTTAGAAGGGGTGCAACATAACAGACTGGGCTATTTCATTGATTATCAGCACTTGAAACATGTTTCTTAACACATATTTATGTGTTGAACAAATATTTGAGCACTTACTATTTGAAAATCATAATCATGATTATAGATGACAAGAACAAAGAAAACCTTTTATTTCATCAAATTTAAGATGCCACCTCTTTCAAGATGTTATGTTATTTTGTTTATGCGTTTAAAGGAAAAAGATGTTAGATATAAGATGTTGTGATTTCAGGGATGGGAGATTGTCAAACAATATGTATTTTAAATGCAATAAAAAGTGGTATGTTCTGGTCCCTTAAAAGAATGAATTCAGTGTACAGTTAAGAAAACAGATAATTTATATGAAAGACATCTTTGCACATTCTTACCAGAGAGAATGACAAGATGAAAATTGATGTCAAATTTGTATAGGGCCCAGAAAGCTAATTTAAGGGATTGGATATGGCTAATTCTTGGAACAATTCAATACTCTTGGAGGGTAAGTGGTCATAATCCAAGGCATACTTTCAGAATATTGGTCTGGAGTCAATATGAAGAATAAATGCAAGATGAGAAACTTTGGAGTCAGGAAGATAAAGGGAACTCACAAAATTGAAATAATGAGGGCCTGTTCATAATTAAAGGCAAAACGATTAAGCAGAAACTTTGTCATGAATATGTTACTGTAACAGATGCTGATGAATGAAGAGGGGATGAAATTAGTACATCCTGGTACATTAGTACATGACTTCACAATTTGGAGTTTGAATGGCAGGGAGATAAGATGGTACACTACTTGTGAATAAATGCGGGCAATAAGACTGAAGAAATGATTTTAATTTTAGGTGCTGTAGTTAAGCTGCAGGCAGGGCTGCTGATAAACTCCCAGGATCATATTCAAAATATGAAGTTACAGCATAAGGAAAAGTCACAGCTTATGCATAATGTCTTCTCTACCTCTTCCTGTCTCTAAGGAAAAGGTAAAATGCACAATTTATTCTACATTTTGGCCACAGGTGTGCCAGCAACTTGGAGTCATCCATTGTATGTTTTTTCTCTATACAGAGAAAGAAGTAACTCCTTTGTCAGTTTTACTGTGTGATTTCTTTGCTATGACCATTAACCAATTTTTTTATATATATGAAATATATGAAAAATAGTATTAACAGTGGCTGGATACTTTTTGGACAGCCCTCGTGTGTGGTGTGTGTGTATGTGTGTGCGCGTATGTGTGTGTGTCTGTGTCTATTTTTCTTTTTCAAGTACCAACTTTGGGATACAGACTGGTGTACTGTGATAGGTTTGTCTTTAGGTGGTTTTTAATTTCATGCACAGCACAGATACGCACATATACAATACTATACAAGGAAAATTCAATTAGCAAATCATAACATTTATAAGCATAATATTATTAGGGTTTAGAGGACTGAGAGATGCTTCTGGCCAAAGAAATCATTCATTCTACCAGAGGAAGTCTTTACAGAGTAGGAGAGTTTGAGTTCTATAGTGAGCCATGGTTAGAATTATTTGAAAAGTATGTATTGCCTATTTTTGATGTTTGCCTAGCTTTAAAAAAAGTCAAAATTACAACAGTATAGAGAAGAATGAAAATTGTTCATTATCTCATAACAGAGAAATAACCACAGTAAATATCATTTCCTTCCTTTCATTTATATTGGTTTTTATAGGTGGATCATACTGTGTATATGTTGCATAACTTGATTTTACGACTTAATGTTTCACCCTAAGTATTTCCCCACATCCTTAAAGAATATAGATAGCAATATTTACCAGTTGTATGATACTGTTTCATGCAGATACATTATGTTTTACTTAATCTTTTATCATTGAACATTTTGATGTCTCCAGTATTTTTCTTGTTATACATAATGCCTCAATGGCCAGTCAGATTAGTCTCTTAGGATAGATTTCTGTCAGTTGTATTACTATGTGAAAGGCATCAACAATTTGAAAATTTCTGGTAAATATGAGCAAATAGCTTTCTGTAGAGATTGTGAAAATGTACAATACTACTTGAGTATATGAATGTTTGAATGTGTTCTTACTTTTGTTTGATATTTTTACTTTCATTATGAACATTTTATGATTAGAATAAGAAATAAAATTTCATTTTTAAAAATTATGCATTTCATTCATTTGAAAGATTAAATACTTTTCTAATAATTTATTACATAGACACATTCCTTTTTTTAGATCCTCTGTTTAATTTAATTTGACCATGTATTGGAGTTTGTAACTGTGGACTGGAGTTTTTTTTCCGATTGTATGATTTCATTATCGATTAGAGTTGTAATCCTTTGTCATATTTCTTTAAAATATGTTTCAGAATATATTGTTCATGATTAACAGATTATTGAGAACATCAACTCTACCAACCCTCTGGTTTTTGGTTTCTTCCATTGCTCTTAAGCCATCAAATCCTTTCAATATTTAAAACTCAAATGCTAAATATATAATATATATTATTTTTAAAAAATTTAATTAAAGCATATTTTATTCTTTAATCCTGAGATTTGCTTTACTAAGAATAAAGCATAAACTTTCAAGTATCACTTATTAAGCCCTTTGTCAGTTTTACTTTGTGATTTCTCTGTTATAATCATTAACCAATTATATATACCCAGGTCTACTTAGATCTCTCTATTCTGTTCTTTTGATACTATTGTCTATCACAATGCCAAAAACAAATTTTTTAATTGTTTGACCTTTATTATTTGTTTAGTCACACAATCCATGCTCATTATGAAAACATATATATTACTTTAAATCTTTTTTTAAATATCTCAGTAGCATTTGGTTTCTTTACATATACCTTGATTAGTTTATTCTAGGGTATTTTACATATTTTAATGCTACTACAATTGAAATATTTACTTTATGTTTTATAAATAATTATTGATGGTAAAAAAGAAAGTTTTTGAATGATGTATTATTATCCTTTAGTTTATAAACTTAGAGAACTTTAATTAGTTCAGCTAATGATCTTGGTTTTAAAAATGTTTAATGATATTTTTCTTCTTAATTGATTGTCTTTTCTTCTTTTCCTTTTATTTATCCTTATGTTTTACTGTATTGACCAATATTTCCTGAATAACATTTGAAAAACTGTGATTATAGCCAGTCTTGTTTTTGATTTTAAAGAGAAAGTGATTGTGTTTAACTGTTAAGTATTCTGTGAACTGTTGGTTTAAAATAGATAAGTCTCATTGAAAATCAAATCAAAGATGCAACACCTTTCAAGGAAAATTAAATATTAGGATGATATTTAGCTAGGGAGAGACCTATACAGGGAGAACTACAAAACACTGAGAAAAGAAATTGTAAAAGATGTGAACAGATGGAAAACCATACCATGCTCATGGATTGGCAGGATCAATATTGTTAAAATGTCTATACTTCCTAAAGTGACCTAGAGAATCAATGCAATCCCTATCAAAATACCATCATTATTTTTCCCAAATCTAGAAAAAATAATTCTATGCTTTGTATGGAACTAGAGAAGACCT
>CAUYSK010081055.1:0-62413 GCA_963575035.1 Avahi laniger
AAAAAAAAAAAAAAAAAAAGAAAAGAAAAAAGAAAGAAAAGTAAATTAAATTTTTATTTTATTTTATTTTTGGAGGCAGGATCTCACTCTGTCACCCAGGCTGGAATGCAGTGGCATGATCATAGCTCACTGCAGCCTTGAAACTCTGGGCTCAAGTGATCTTCCCACCTTAGCCTCCCAAGTAGCTGAGATTACAGGTACATGCCACCATGCCTGGCTTATTTTTTTATTTTTTGTAGAGACGGCGTCTCGCTATGTTGCCCAGGCTGTAGTTGAACTCCTGGGCTCAAGTGATCCTTCTCCCTCTGCCTCCAAAACTGCCGGGATTACAGGTGTAAGCCACCACCACGCCTGGCTCCTTGTTGTCTTTAATATGTTGCCTTTAAAATAAAACAATAGGCCAATCTGAGCAACATAGACTTCGTCTCTATAAAAAAATTAAAACATTAGCTTGGTGTGGTGGTACTCACCCATAGTCCCAGCTATGGGGAGGCTGAGGCAAGAGGATCACTTGAGTCCAGGAGTTTGAGGTTGCTGTGAGCTACGATCATGCCACTGCACTCTAGCCCAGGCAACAGAGCAAGATCTTATCTCAAAAACAAAACGAAAAACACCCACCAATAGTATTGTGTTTTTTTCCTCAGGTTTGTATATTTGTGTATGAGAGGTCGATTTAAATATGTCCACATATGTATTATGTATTTTTTTTTTTTTTTTGAGACAGAGTCTCACTCTCTTGCCCGGGCTAGAGTGCTAGAGTGCCATGGCGTCAGCCTAGCTCACAGCAACCTCAAACTCCTGGGCTCAAGCGATATGTATATTTTGAATAGTATTGTGTTCTTGTTTCAGGGGATGCATGATATTTTTAAGATCTCTTTGAGACAGTTTTTTCATTTTTCTTCTTTTTCTTTTTTTTAAGAAAAAAAGAAAAAAAAGATCTCTTTGAGAAAATATTAATGATAGGGTTTTTGTTGTATTTTTAAATTTTTTTCTCCTCTCTGCATAAACCATTTCCTCCAAGTTGCTTTTTCTGTTTATTTTACTCTCTGCCTTTCATGTTAGAGGCTTTGGTCAGATGTCTGATGACAGTTGGTTGTCTGAGCAGGGGCGCTAAAAAGCTGATTGGGAAGTCTGGGCACACGGGTAGAGCTTTTGACCATGAGCTTCACTGCAGGGTGCATTGGCCGAGCCTTCCGTTGTTATCACATCTTTAGGTCTTTTGTCTTAAGCTAGTCAGACTCCCCAAAATAGACTTCCAGTGATGGCCTGCAGTTACGGTCCTGGGAGCTAAACGAACGGCAGAGACTGGGGTTCCACATCACGGCTGTCGTGTTAGGTTAATCCCTGCGTTAAGCACAGAGCCCCCTTCCTAGCTAAGCCCAGTGTCCCCTGATCTAGAGACCCTCTGGTTTACTTTCTCCTGCGAGTAAACTTTAGTCTTCCACCATTGTCTAGACGGTAGGATGTGAGAGGGCATTTGGGTGTCACATTTCTTCTTAGATTTTCAAATAGTTCTCTTGCTCTTAGCCCCACCTTCACCCCTAATTCTAGTGCCACCAATCCCTGAGCCTTTTGGAGAGTCCACAGAGTAAATCTAGTTGCTTTTAGTTTCTCCCCTTGCCAGCCAAGGATTCAGTCTCTTGGATCTGCTGCATTAGTTGCCACTCATTCATTTGTTCTCCAACCTCCAAATGGCACAGTTTTGTCTCCATGCTTGTTCCTAAGTCATGGCCCATTCTGCGTGTGTGTGGCCTTTCTGGGGCCTCAGCTGGAAGCCTCAGGTCTTCGTAAAGGTCTCTCACTCTAGCTGGGACCAAACTCCAGCTCTCTGAGCCCTGAAAAGCCTCCCAAACGCCTCTGAAGCCTCAACTAAGCTGTGTAGCTGCAGCGACTGTTCTCGGCTCTGTCTGCTGGAGTCTCACCCTGATTGGGGTAGGGGTGGGCTGGGGGGGGGATGTGTTTAAGAGCCAGCCAAGCCTCAAGAAGGGGAGTTTTTAAATGATGAACTTTATTGATTTAAAATACAGTATGTTGAGATTTAAAATGAGTAATGCCAATCTCATAATATTTCAGCATATTATAACTACTACTGCCTTTGGAAAATTATTAGGAAATGGTCTAGGGTGATTTTTTTATGTTCATTCACAATGTTAATAATGATGGGTGAGCTTGACAAAGGTATTCTTCAAAGATAAAAATTGAATAAAAGTAAACGAGTAAAATGTAAATCAATTGATTTATTTATAATAAAATTTGCTCATTTTAAGAGAACAGTTCAATGACTTTTGACAAATATAAACACACGTGTAACCCTCACCACGACTGAAATGTAGAGCATTTCCAACTTGTCAAAAAGCTTCCTTGTGCCCTGAAGGGAGAGTTTTATGACGAATTTTTGGGTTTCTTCTCTGCGTCTTCTTCCTCTTCCTGCCAGTCCCAGCTGCCTCTCTCTCCAGTCTGTCTTCCCCACCCGGGAAAACTGCCATTCTCGCCTTGGACACCGTTCCCCACTGTTTAGAGAACGTTCTCAGTGTGAAAGCCGGGTGAACTCTCTCTCTGTGATCACAGCCCTGCGCTGGTCGATGTCCCATATCTGCAAGAATTGTCTGATGTATTTTGTCCAGCCTTTATCGTTGTTTACGGCAGAGGCCAGGAAAGAATAAATCTGATACCAGCTACTCCATCAAACCTGGAACCAGAGTTTTAAATATCTTTTTTTTTTTTTTTGAGACAGGGTCTAGCTCTGTTGCCCAGGTTGGAATGCAGTGGCATCATCATAGCTCACTGTAACCTCAAATTCCTGGGTTCAAGCAATCCTCTTGTCACAGCCTCCTGAGTAGCTGGGACTACAGGTGCATGCCACCATGCCTGGCTAATTTTTAAAAATTTTTTGTAGAGATGGGATTTCACTATGTTGCCCAGGCTAGTCTCAAATTCCTGGCCTCAAGTGATCTTCCTACCTCAGCCTCCCAAAGTGTTGGGATTACAGGCATGAGCCACCTTACCTGGCCTTAAAATAGCTGTTTAAATACATTTTCTTGACATGCTGGCTAAAACTGGGAACTTACAGAAAACACTTCACCAAAGTCTTTTCCTATGACAATCAGGAGAAGAGCCCTCGTGTTTGGAGCCCCCCTGGGATCCTGAAGAGAATCCAAAGGCCCTGGCAGAGCGGATCTAGCTATGTTCTGCCACTTGCTGACTCGGTGGCTCTGGCCATTCCTGTGCGGGGGAGTGTTGTGATTGTCAAACCAATCACTTGGGAGGCCACGGAGGATGTGATTTTGGAGTCAAATGGAGTTGAGTTTACAATTTGGCTTGGATATTTACTGTGTGCAGGAGAAAGTGATAGAACCTTCTGGGCTTGGTTTTCTCATTTACGAAACAGTGAGAATAATATCAACCTCGGAGGATGGCTATAAGAGCTAATGACATATCTGCAAGAATTGTCTATATGTCTAATTGTAATATGCTTAGCAGGGTGCTTTCTACATAGCAAAACCCAATGAATGGTGGCCATTGATAATTATTTTTATGGACAGAAAGATGCTCTGTACCCTGGTAAGTATTTCGCAAATTTGGTGGGCATGATGTTTCGGACAGCCTAGCATCTAAATCCCTCTTCCTCCATCCCCACCAGGACAGGAATGACAGATATTCACCGTCTCTGTCCTCTCCCTGGGGGCCTGCATGGCCGACTGGATGTTCCTACAAAAGGAGAAGAAGAATCTTATTTTGGCAATGGGGACCGAGGCAGCACCACCGGTGTCCTAGCCGGCCACTCCTGGGCTGGGATCCTGCTTGCTCCTCTGTTGTTCGGTAACCCTTGGGTTTTGCCCATTTTCTTTTCTTTTTTTTTTTACTTTTTTAAAAAAACAGAGATAGGTTCTTGCTCTTGCTTAGAGCTGGTCTGCGATCCTCCCGCCTTGGCCTCCCAGAGTGCTAGGATTACAGGCACGAGCCGCCACACCCGGCCTTCTTTTTTCTTTTTCTTTTCCTTTTCTTTTTTTCTTTTTCTTCTCTTTCTCTTCTTTTTCTTTTTTTCTTTTTTTGAGGCAGAGTCTCCTTGTCACCCAGGCTAGAGTGCTGTAGTGTCAGCCTAGCTCACTGTAAACTCAAATTCCTGGGCTCAAGTGATCCTCCTGTCTCAGCCTCCCCAGTAGCTGGGACTACAGGCATGCGCCACCATGCCCAGCTAATTTTTCTATTTTTAGTAGAAATGGGGTCTTGCTCTTGCTCAGGCGGGTCTCGAACTCCTGACCTTAAGCGATCCTCCCGCCTTGGCCTCCCAGAGTGATAGGATTACAGGCGTGGGCCACCGCACCCGGTTGTTTTGCACATTTTCTTATCCTGGGTATTCAGCCTTCATGATGATTCTGTGAGCTGCCTGATACGTTGCCAAAAACATGACAAAACAAAACTTTTCCACTCCATGAGCCAGATTTGGCTTCTGTTTCTTGTTACCGGGAACTCTGATGAAAACACCTGGTGCCCTAAACAATGCAAGTCATCGAAAACAGGGCCATGAGGTTTGACACACCAGTGGGACTGACACCACAGGAGCACACTTGTCCTCCTGGTTTGTTCTCTTAGCTTTAAGAACAGGCAACTCACAACAAAGGAAAAATTGTCAACCGAAAGTTGAACCTCAAATCTGAGGAGTAAACGAAGAAGTATGAATTAAAATAGAGAACATTTTCTCCTGTCAAATTGGCAAATGCACATATATACACATACACATACGTGTGTGTGTATAATGAAATGAAAATAGCTGGTGTTGGCGAAGGAGCAAAGTGTCCCACAGGGTCACAGACACAGAGCCCAGCCTCGGCCAGTCCCAAGGGAGTCCAAGGAAGGGTTGCGATCTTACTGTTAGAGGAACATTTTAAAGATCCCTTCCCTTTGCCCGAGCAGCTTTTCTATAGGACAAGAACCGGAACAGTTCTTACTCCCATGTGCATGATTTTGCCGGGAAGTATGACTTGGCTGTGCCTTTAAAATCATTGTGGTGAGGCCAGGTGCGGTGGCTCACACCTGTAATCCTAGCACTTTGGGAGGTGGAAGGGTTGCTTGAGGCCAGGAGTTTGAGACCAGCCTGAGCAACACAGCGAGACCCAGTCTCCACAAAAAATAGAAAAATTAGCCAGGTGTGGTGGTGTACGCCTGATCGTGCCACCGTGCTGTAGGCCAGGCAACAGAGTGAGACCCCATCTCAAAAAAAAAAAAAAAATTATGGTAAAATATACATAACATAAAAATTTTCCATTTTAACTTTTTTTTTTTAAGAGACAGAGTCTCGCTATGTTGCCCAGGCTGGACCTGAACTCCTGGGCTAAAGTGATCCTCCTGACTCAGCCTCCCCAGTAGCTGGAACTACAAGCATGCACCACCACACCCAACCATTTTAGCCATTTTTAAGTGTACAGTTTGGTGGCCTTAAGTACTTTCATACTATTGTGCAACCAATCTCCAGAACTGTTTTCATCTTGCAAAACTGAAATTTTGTACCCATTAAACAATAACTTCCCGTTTCCCTCCCTCCGTCTCCTGGTAGCTACTATTCTATTTTCTGTTTCTATGAATGAGTTTGACTATTCTAGGTATGTCATGTAAGTGGATTCATGCAATATTTGTCCTTGTGTGTCTGGCTTGTTATCAGTTAGCATAATGTTCTCAAGGTTCACCCATGTTGTAGCATGTGCCAGAATTTCCTTCCTTTTTAAGGCAGAATAATATTCCACTGTATGAATACATCACATTTTGTTTATCCATTCATCCTTCGATGGATAGACGCTGGGTTGTTTCTACAGCAATCCAGCAGCCCTGTGGGGTGGGTGAGGGCCACTGCCAGACCATTTGGGCCTTTTTGCAAATTAGGAAAAGATACCCGTTCTTCCTGGCAATCCCACAGCTTGGAAAGCAGAGAAGGGACCAGATTAGAGCTCCCATTCAGGTCCTTGGCACGGTGCCCTTGCACAAAGCACAGCCTACACAGCCGTATATGGCGGTCTCAAGGCAGGCATGGCTGGAAAGCCAGGTCTGTGGGTGAGAAAAGTGAAGCACAGTGGTGGAAATTTGCTGGAGTGCAGTGGTACAATCCTAGCTCACAGCAACCTCAAATTCCTGGGCTTAAGTGATCCTCCTGCCTCAGCCTCCCGAGTCACTGGGATTGCAGACTGGAGCCACCACCCTGGGCGGAGATCTTATTTTCATTTAGGTGTGGTGAGGCCAGCAGATCAGGAGATGGCCGCTATTGAAAGGATAGTTTGTTACTCGCACTTGCCAAGGGAGGGGGCACAGGTGGAAGCCCCAGGGTGGTCAGGAGGCGGAGCAAGAGAAGGCAAAATGTGGGCAAGAGCCTTTGCTGTGTTGCCACAGGAAGGGACGGGTGAGCAGGGTGAGCAGGGTGATCAGGCCTGGGATTGGCTAGCGTGAATAACTTCAGTGGGCTCTGGGGCGTAGGTGCCGTCTCTAGCTGTCTAGTGCCTGGCCCTGGGATGATGAGGGCTCGGATCAGCAGCCCAGAGTGTGAGAGTCCCGCAAGAGCTGGATAAGGGAGGTGGCCAGACAGGGCTCTGGACTGGTGGGTTTGCACGTGAAAGGCACACTCACACGTGAGTCCTCTCCTGCCTCTAGGAACTGGCTGGCATGGGAGGGGCAGCCGCTCCAGGGTCACCAAGGTCCCGAGATGTCAAAGCATCAGAATAAAAATATATGCTTAACACAGGACAAAGTCCAGCTTCTCGATCACTTTGTCGTCCTTCTGTAACACTTTCTCTGGTCAGTGGCTTTCAAGCTTTTACCTTTTCTCCCTTTGGCAGTGCACCCTGTTCTCTAAATGAAATCTTGAGGCAGCCCAGTTTGTTGAAGAATGCTGCTCTGACTGAGGGGAGTCACCAGAGGGCCCCCATCCCTTGGTACCTGTTCGTTTCATTTTATTGATTGAGGCAGGGTCTTGCCATGTTGCCCAGACTGGTCTCAAACTCCTAGGCTCAAGGGATCCTCCTGCCTCAGCCTCCTGAGTAGCTGGGACTAAGGTGCACACCACCATCCCTGGCTAATTTAAAATTTTTTTTAGAGACTGTCAGGTGTGGGGACCAGATGTCAGGTCCATGTTCCCTGGTTCTTGGTTCCCGGTACCAAAGAACGGTTACTGGTACTGAGTCGACAGAGCAAATGAGCAGACCAAGCAGATGTAAGCAAAGCACCCCAGTCTATGAAAGCATAGAACATTCCAGAGAAGGAAGAGACTGTGAGTTTAACAAGATTTTCCCTTTTATATTGATTTCCTAGTGTTAAGTAGGGGATGGAATATTTATAGTTTTTCTTGGAAAAAGGTGGAGAATTCCCGGAATGGTGAATCCTCCCCATTTTTAACCTTGTAAGGCAATTTCCGGGGGTTGCCATGGTATTTGTAAACTGTCATGGCACTGGTGGGTGGAATTTTACTGTTAAGGAGAGTAGGTCACTTGAGGATACTGTCACCTTACTTATACGCATGCTCCAAGGACCCTCTTTTGTGGCCTTGTTCATCTCTCTACTTTGTGGCCTTTCTACCACTTCCTGGTTGACCAGTCCATGGAGACCCCCTCTTGTAGACCAAACATCTGTTCAACTCCTTGGGGACCCCTTGACACATCATCTGTTCCTTCTTGGAAGCCTCCATTCTGGCCAATTTGTTCCTCCTGGTAGACAAAGCATCTCCTAACGTCACCTATTTCTCAATGGAACCCTGCCCCCAGATAAAGCATCTGCTCCCCTTCCTCCTTGTCCCAACCTAACAGGATAGGGTCTTGCTATGTTGCCCAGGCTGGTCTCCAACTCCTGGCCTCAAGTGATCCTTCTGCCTTGGCCTCCCAAAGTGCTGGGATTACAGGTGTAAACCACTGTGCCTGGCCTTCATTCCTCTTTATGGTTGAATAATATTCCATTTTGTATGGACATACCACACCTGTTTATCCATTCATCAGTTGATGCACTTTTGGGTTGATTCCATTTTTGGGTGATAGGATTACAGGCATGAACCACTGCACCCAGCATAAGTATTATTTTTATTTAGGTAGAGTGAGGCCAACAGATCAGGTGATGATTGCCATTGAAATAATGCTGTTATGGACATTTTTGTGTTTTTATGTGGATGTATGTTTCCATTTCTCTTGGGTATATACCTAAGAGTGGAATGGCTGGGGCATGTGTTGTATGTTTGATTTTGGGGAACTGCGAAACTGTGCCCCAAAGTGGCTGCACCATTTGGCATTTCCACTAGCAGCATATGGAGGGTTCTGGTTTCTGACATCCTTGCAAATACTCCTAACTGTTTGCTGTTTTGATGGCAGCCATCCCTGGCTGTGAAGAACATCTCACCGTGGTTTTGATGTACACCATTGTCCCACCCCCTTGTCTTCCCTTCCCTCTCCCTCGCCACGCTCCCTGACCCCCACCCACAGCAGTGACTCTTTGCGGTTGACGGAAACCCTTCATGAACTCAGAATGTCAAGCGAGAGGGACCCGTGCCTTCACCTAGCCCAAACTGCAAAACCGTTTCACAGGCGAGGAAGCCGAGGCCCAGAGGGACGAGGGCTATGGACAGGTGCTCAGCATGTCAGTGGCAGAGCTGGGTTCGCGAGGAGAATCCTGATTTGCAGAGGGGAGCTGGAGAGCCCCGGGTTTGAGTTCATCCGTGTGACCGTGGGCCACTTTCTGAACCCCCCTGAACGGCAGTTTCCTCATCCCTATAAAGGAGATAATACCCACCATATGGGGGCATTTTGAGGATATAAAATGATTATCATAATAAATGTTAAGTAAATAATTTTAATTTTAGAATAATTAATATTTACATACCTATGATAAAAGAAATCCAACAGCACAAAGGAGCATACGATGAAAAATAAATCTTGCCCCACCCCCTTCCTGGGGGCCACCGTGACTACTGGTTTCTCGTCTCTCCTTTCAGATCCCTCCTGTGCATGGAACAGCAGTTATTTATCACACGGGACCCTGGAGTTGGTGGAGATCATTAACTTGCCTGCTTTTCTAGGCTGGCCTTTCCCGCTTTGCCCCCTCCCGGCCTCCCCTGCACCAGCACACAGACCAGGGGCTTCCGCATTTGTCCAGCTCCCCCTTCCCGAGCCCCCTCCACCTGGTAATGATTTCCTAGAGAGTCTCCCAGGGGTCTCCATGGGGACGTTTCCTGCTCCAATCTCCATGGCAACTCTTCAGGTTGCCATGGTGACACTTAAGTGATTATTTGGAGACCCTTAAATAAATCACCCGTGGTGGTATATGCTAGAAGCATTTGGCTCCGGCTCTTGTGTTCAGGGCCAGGGTTGGGGCCCAGGCCTGAAGGCAGAAATGGGGGAGGCAGGAGACGGTGGTCAGGGCCCATGGCCCTTGGTCTAGCCCTGCGAGGGGCCCACAAAGTTGGAAGTTTGAATCTTTTGCGAAGTGGTGTGAGGACAAGAGGCAGTCAGGCTTGTGCAGTGTTTGAATCAGAGATCCTGCAGCTGCAGGGGGCTGTGCGGTGACCCAGCAGGGCTTCCGCCGCAGGCCTCTGGGCTCCAGGGCGCTCACTCCTCGAAGCCAAAGTCTAAGGGGGAACCTAAGATCGAAACTACTCCTGCACACGTTCATTTACTTGACCAATGTGTTCAAAGCACCTACTACGTGCCAGGCACCATGCAAAACACTGGGGTTACAGAAGTGAATGAAAACAAAGCCCCTGTCCTCGTGGAGCTTAGGTTTGGGGGAGAGACAGACAATTAGCAAAATAAGCAAAACACACTGGTGTCAGGTTTCAGTGCCAGTCAAGCGGGTTAGAACGTGACAGTGGCACACACTGACACCAGGGCTGAGGGTCCCCAGGCACAGTCACGGGGCTCAGCTCCAGGTCTAAGGACGATCCCTGAGAGGGAGAAGCGCGAGGTGTGAGAGGAACTGGCCGAGACTTGAGACTCCCTCAGCAGAGGCTGGCTCCTTCCTCGTGCTGTGGGCGCAGCTAAACGGTGTACAAAGCCTTCCGGCTTCTGGATGTCTCACCAGATGCTTCGAAGCAGACAGATGTGGCTGGGAGCTTAACCTCCACTACACAGATGGGGAAACTGAGACCCAGAAAGGAGGCAGCATGCCTAAGGCAGTGCTGCTAATGGCAGAGTGGTGGCTAGAACTTGAGTCTTGGCTATCTTAGTCCAGAGACAGGATGCCCAGTGGATTTACTGCCAGGTCTGCAAATCGATGAGTGTTGTTTCATAGAAGACTGAATAAGTCGCTTGTCTCGTACACCTGGGAGACCAGTGTAGTCTGTCTGGGAGAGTTTGGTTTATTTTATTTCTAACGGTGATTATGTCATGCTCCCCTGACTTGGAACTTTATCACAGCCTGCTGACACCTGATGTGTGTGGTCGATGAATGGGTCGGGCCCATTCCTTGATGGTGGAACAGACCGAAGGGCGCAGGAACTCGTTCTCCTAAATCCGACTCTCCAGCCACTGGCATTCCTCCAGGAAATGGAGAAGTTTGGAAGCACAGGCCTAAGGCCTGGGCAACCCAAAAAGCTTCCTAGGGAGGCGGTGAGACTTGGATCTTTCTACACTGGGCTCTCTCTGCCTTTACTGAGTGTGGATTATCTGTGAGCAGGCAATAGAAAATGGCTTCTGGTCAGTTTAAGCCCCAAGAAGCATTTACTGGAAAGTTCCCTGATAGTGAGTGAAGAAGCTGAGTGGCCAACTCACAGGCTATGTGGCTATCGAGCATTTGAAACTTTTTTTTAAAAAAACCTTTATTTCTCTTCTTATCTTTTTGACTTGAAAGCCTGGATCTGAGCTATTTAATTTTATCTTTAGCATTTGAAATGTGAGATCTGCTGTTAAGTGTAAAACATACACTGGATTTTAAAAACTTAGTATAAAAAGAAGAGTGAGCCAGGCATGGTGGCTGACGGTTGTAATCCTAGCACTTTGGGAGGCTGAGGCAGGAGGATTGCTTGAGGCCAGGAGATTAAGACCAGCCTGGGCAACGTTGTGAGACCCCATTTCTTAGGAAAAAAAAAAAGTTAGCTGAGTGTTGTGGTGCATGCCTGTAGTCCCAGCTACTTGGGAGGCTGAGGTGGGAGGGTCACTTGAGCCCAAAGCCCAGGAGTTCAAGGCTGCAGTGAGCCAGGATGATGCCACTGCCCTCCAGCCCGGGCAACAGAGCAAAAAAAAAAAAAAAAAAAAAAAGTATAAAATATTTCATTAATAATTTTTATATTGATTAATGCTGAAATGATATTTTGGACATGTTGGATCAAATAAAATATTACAATTAATTTCTCCAGTTTCTTTTCTTTTTAATGTGGCTACTAGATATAACATTACATATGCAACTTGCACTATGTTACTGTTGGACAGTGCTGTGTCTAGATTAATTCCACAAGGAAAGGGGCCAAAGCAAAATTTTGTTCACCACTTTATACCCAAGAGCGGGTACTGGGGCCAGGACATAGCAGGTGGGCAAAAAACAGTGTTATTTGTTGAATGAAAGTCTGACAGTCACAATTTCCATCAGTCCAGAAACATTTTGGATAGCCTGCTGAGGGAATGTGATCTAATTTAAACGTCAGTTTACAAAAACAAACAAACAACCCCCCCACCATAACCCGGGCATAAACTTTTCAAGAAAGAGAACGGGAGAGTGAAGGGTCGGGGGTTCCTTGGTCTCCCCCACCCTAGCAGCATCCCAGTTCTGAGGGGCCCTGGGGATATTCCAAACTTTGTCGAGCCAAAAAAAAAAAAAAAAAGGATCCTGCTCCATCTGATCCATCGGAGGCAGAGATATGATCCATTCCCCACTTCCTGTCCTCCCTGCCCCCGAGCCTCTGTGAACAGAGGCTCCTATTTTTAGCCAGGCACATGGCCCTCAGAGTCCAGACATTTTCCAGCCTCCCTCGGGCTGGAGCCGGGTTCGGCTACGTAAGTTCTGGCTGAGGAGATGTAAACAGAAGTGTCAAGTAACTTTTGGGAACTTGCCTTAAAGGGAAGTGCTATGACTCTTCCCCCTTCTCCTGGCTGGAATGCCTGGCGCTGGAGCAGCCACCTTGGACCATGAGGAACAGGACGAAGTCGGAGCCACACCCAAGTGGTGGCGGAGTGCAGGCTGGGAGGAGCCTGGGTTCCTCACTGACAACTTTGTGAACCTGCTAGATCAGCCCTGGAATGGACTTTTTAAGTTAGAAAAAAAAATCTTACAGATTTTTTCTTTCTTTTGTTTTTTGAGACAGGGTCTCACTGTCACCCAGGCTAGAGTGCAGTGGTGTCATCATAGCTACCTGCAACCTCAAACCCCCGGTTGAAGAGATCCTCCTACCTCAGCCCCCCAAATAGCTGGGACTATGGGCGTGTGCTACCACACCTGGCAAATCTTTCTATTTTTTGTAGAGATGAGGTCTTGCTCTTGCACAGGATGGTCTCAAACTCCCAACCTCAAGCAATGCTCCCCCCTCGGCCTCCCAGAGTGCTAGTATTACAGGCATGAGTCACTGCGCCCAGCCAGAAAATCTTAAGTATTGAAAGCTGTGTTAACTTGCATTTTTTGTCATTTTGTCCTACCTGATAACAGTCCCCCTCCTCCTGAATAACTGGTGCCTACCAGCTCTCCGTTGCTATCACTGGAAGGGACCACTGAATTACTTTCAGAACACTCAAGTACTTTCCAGAACAAGATCTGCTCCAAGATGACTCGATTTCTTTACCATCAGGTACTGATTAAAAAGAAACTTTGCGGCCGGGCATGGTGGCTCACGCCTGTAATCCGCGCACTCTGGGAGGCCAAGGTGGGCAGATCATTGGAGCTCAGGAGTTCGAGACCAGCCTGAGCAGGAGTGAGACCCCGTCTCTACTAAAAATAGAAAGAAATTGGCCAAACAACTAAAAATAGAAAAAATTAGCCGGGCATGGTGGCACATGCCTGTAGTCCCAGCTACCTGGAGGCTGAGGCAGGAGGATCACTTGAGCCCAGGAGGCTGAGGTTGCTGTGAGCTAGGATGACGCCACGGCACTCTAGCCCAGGCAAGAGAGTGAGACTCTGTCTCAAAAACAAAACAAAACAAAACAACAAAAAAACACCTTTGCCAGGTGCTGTGTCACGTGCCTGTAGTTCCAGTTACTCGGGAGGGTGGGAGGATTGCTTGAGCCCTGGAGTTGAGTCCAGCCTGGACAACGTAGGGAGACCCTGTCTTAAAAAAAAAAAAAAATTGGCAAGACCTTTAGAAGGTACAAAATCAGAAAGGTACAACAGAACATAGAGTGAAAAATAAGTCACCTCCTACCTCTGTCCTTTAGCCACCCAGAGGCAACCATTATTACTGTTTTCTTAATACAGTCTTTGTTGATGCCTTTTAAATGACAACCTCTCTTTTAAAGAGACAAAAAAAGTTAAGTTCCCCTCATGGGTGGGGTACCCTGCTATATAATAGATCTAAATCAATATCCATATGCACATCTCTCCATAAAAATCTTTTGTCTGACTTATTCTGGTCTTACCCCCATGACTCTAAAGTGAGATCATACTTAATGGCCCAAATTAAAATGTTCAAGCCCTCAGCCGTAAGACTGCCAACGTCAGTCCACTGCCCTAGCCTTCCTTCTCCACGGTATCAAACACTTCCCAGGATCTACGGATGGAGCAGTGGGGTAGTCCTTATGTCTAGGGAGCCTGGATCCCCAAGGCCACAAAGCACAGCTCCATCTGGGTGAATTAAAAAGAGCCAGAGAGGCCAGGCGCGGTCGCTCACGCCTGTAATCCTAGCTCTTTAGGGGGCCAAGGTGGGTGGATCGCTCAAGGTCAGGAGTTCAAGACCAGCCTGAGCAAGAGTGAGACCCTGTCTCTACAGAAAGAAATTGTCTGGACAACTAACAATGTACATATAGAAAAGATTATCCGGGCATGGTGGTGCATGCCTGTAGTCCCAGCTACTCGGGAGGCTGAGGCAGGAGGATTGCTTGAGCCCAGGAGTTTGAGGTTGCTGTGAGCTAGGCTGACACCACGGCACTCCAGCCAGGACAACAGAGCCAGACTCTGTCTCAAAAAAAAATAAAATAAAATAAAAGAGCCAGAGGATTGGTTTTCAGGGGAGAATTCGCAGATTACGCACTGTAATTGCAAACATGTAATGTACTATGTGCCACGCACGGTACTAAGACCTTTTTATGCAAAATTATGTTTATACCTCACAATGACCTTAAGAGTTGGGATTCCCACCTTATAAATGAGTTAAGTGAGGCAAAGTTAAGTCATTCATTCAAGGAAGAAAAGGGAGAGTTGGGATTTGAAGCCGGGCTCTTAACAAGATGACCCAGACCAGGAAAGCTCCGTTCGTGCAGGACCTTCCTGAGGGCCTAGTGCACTACCTGGCACAGAGGAGAAGCTTAACAAATGTTCCTGTGTCTAAATGTTCACAGAGTAACACTGCCCGTAGGTTAGGGGTGGGGAGAGGAGGGATGCATCCTTTCCCAGTGACCGTAGGCAGGGTCCTCTGCTCAGGGCATATTCTCCAGAATCCAAGCCTAAGGGAAAGAGGTCAAATTAGGTCATGAAAGGCCCTGCAGGGGCCTGATGTGCTGAGCCTGCCACAGGAGCCAGTCCCTGTATCTGCAGCTTTGACCCTAGAGTGTGCTGGACACGCTTTTGCCAGATTCGATCCTGAATCTCTTTGCTCTCCCCTCTTCTGCTTTTTTTTTTTTGAGAGAGAGTCTCACTCTGTTGCCCGGGCTAGAGTGCCGTGGCATCAGCCTCGCTCACAGCAACCTCAAACTCCTGGGCTCAAGCGATCCTCCTGCCTCAGCCTCCTGGGTAGCTGGGACTACAGGCATACGCCACTGTGCCTGGCTAATTTTTTCTGTTTTTAGTTGTTTGGCTAATTTCTTTCTATTTATAGTAGAGACAGGGTCTCTCTCTTGCTCAGGCTGGTCTCAAACTCCTGAGCTCAAGCAATCCTCCCGCCTAGGCCTCCCAGAGTGCTAGGATTAAGAATTCTTTTTAGATGCAGTAATATCTGATTCACTTGTGTTTACTGCTGTACTCCTAATACCTAAAACAGTGCCTGGATGTAGCCCTAAATCTTTGTTGAATGATTGAGTTAAAGAACAGCGAAGCTAAATACCTGATTCTGGCCAGCTGGTACTTGCAGTGCGCAGACTTGAGATCTTTCAGTGCCTCCTACGGGGGCTGAATTAGCTACCTCATGTCTACGTCACAGGGGTGGGGGTGAGCGGAGCACTCACAGAGGTGAGCTCATGAGCTCGTGGCAGAGGATACTTTTTTTTTTTTGAGACAGTCTTGCTGTGTCACCCCAGGTGGAGTGCCGTGGTATCATCGTAGCTCCCTGCAACCTCAGACTCCTGGGCTCAAGCGATCCTCCTGCCTCACCTCCCGAGTAGCTGGGACTACAGGCGCGCACAGGCAGCAATGATGGGGATACTTCTTACCCTAGGAGTGAGAGCTCATACGAATGTTTCACAACCCACAAGGACAGCTCTGCTATAGTATTACATACAGCAAGTTGTTCCTCTTTTGAGTTTTGGTAGAAAAATAACGACGTCTGCCAAGAGACAGCAAAAATTCAAGAAATAATCACTGTACAGTGTCAGGTTCAATCAGACATGACTCGGTGTGAATACACATGGATAAACACTGAAACCGAAACAGAGCACCATTAATTTAACTGGCATAGACACTGAAAGACTCGAGTGTTTCGCTCACCCCCAAACAGGGGGCTGTAACTGAGTCAGTAACTATTTTAATCCCCCTTTACACAAAAGACATAAAAATGGCAAAGGACTGGACAGACCGACCACTAAAGAAATATGTAACTGTTCACGGATGAGACTCAATTTAAGTGTGTGACTTCTTCCAAGCAGGCCCAGAGAGTAAAATGTTACCGTTCCACTGAGCTCTTTTTTCAGTGCAGTGGTATCATCATAGCTCACAGCAACTTCAAACTCCTGGGCTCAAGTGATCCTTCTGCCTCAGCCTCCCGAGTAGCTGGGACTACAGGCATGCGCCACCATACCTGGCTAATTTCTCTATTTTTTTTTTTTGCAGAGATGGGGTCTCACTATGTTGCTCAGGCTGCTCTTGAATTCCTGGGCTCAAGTGATATTCCCACCTTGGCCACCTGAAGTACTGGGATTATGGGTGTGAGCCACCACACCCAGGCTGAGCTGGTTGGTCTTTGAGCTCTGTGCTGGTATAAAGCCACTGCCAGGGCAGGCAGATGATGCTATCAGGGAGAAGCCTGACCCCCAGCCGGCGGGGTTCACCCGTCCGTGCTGCCCATGCCAGTGGTCCCAGCAGCACTGGCAGTACCAGGAGGACCAGTGCTCTCAGGGCACATCCCGTCCCATTGGGCGAAGCATTCCTTTACATAACCATTCTGCCCCAAGGGCGGCCTTGGTCCCAGAGTGTCACACAATGATCTGCACCCATCACGGTTACACACGTCTCATACAGACTCCTCAGCACCCCAGCGAGCACTAGCTTGAGCAGGATGAGACTCCTCGGTGGTACTGCCTTTATTACTACCGGCCACATATTACAGCCGTGACCTCTCCTCCATTCCAAGTGTGTGTCACGTGCAGAGGAAAGCAGGCGCTGGTGCTCCCTCCCACTGCTCAGTTCCAGCCTCCCCTTGCCGGCACGTGTAGCCTGGTGGTCCTGGATCCGATCAGGCCTACGGCTCACCTCCTAGGTAAGCAGCTGGTGGTGGGCAGGATCCTCTGTGGCCCTTCCCAGGCTGCGTAAGAGAAGCAGGGCTCTCAGTGAGGTCAAGTAGAAACCCTGAGGCATCATTTGTTAATGAATTCAATCCTCTGTCGTGAACCAGGCTAGCTCAATTCAAACATACAGGGGGGACTAAACATTAAGAAAAATAGCAGTTTTTTTTAAACGTTATTATTATTCTTTTACATGGGTGGGAGTAAGGGGGGCGTTCAATTTCCTTTTTTTTTTTTTCTTTTTTGAGACAGGGTCTCACTCTGTCGCCCTGGGTAGAGTACAGTGGCCTCATCATAGCTACTGCAATCTCACATCCCTAGGCTCAAGCGATCCTCCTGCCTCAGCCTCCTTAGCATTAACAGCTGAGACTACAGGTGAGTGCCATGATGCCTGCCTAATTTTTCTATTTTTAGTAGAGGCGGGGTCTCGCTCTTGCCCAGGCTGGTCTCAAACTCCTGAGCTCAAGAGATCCTCCTGCCTCGGGGTCCCAAAGTGCTAGGATTACAGGCGAGAGTCATAGTGCCCGGCCAAAATGGCATTTTTTCACATCACCAATATCCTGAAAGAAGTTTGTGGGTCCACGTTGTGGATGTAGGGGGACTGAACTACACATTTTAATATAATTTTAAACTTGAGCATTGGCCAGAAATAAGTCAGGTCGAGAATTCCTCATTGAGAATGGCACCAGCACGGGAGCGAGAGCACTTACTCTAGTACGATGCAAGAACCGATGGTTACACCAAGTGCCTTAACGGCATTGACTCAGAACTGGGGAAATCGACTAGGGCTTGTCCAAAGATTTTAAGTATAATTCTATAGAAAGCCATCTTGTCCCCGCCTTAGCAGGCCCCAAACTCCAGTGGGGCTTCTACAGGCCATGAAGAATGGGTTTGGCTATTGTCGCAGGGCAGAGCCCCGTCATGGGGGTCTGAGGTAGACGAAAGCAACAGGGTAGCCAGGGGCGTCTACAAAAGACGTTTCCAATTGGCTTGGGCTCACGGGAGTCTCAGCTCCATTACAAATCCTCGATGGCTTAACCAGTTTGTCCAGTGACGCTTCAATGCTGGCTTTCTGGGTTTCTATTGCTGCTTGGTTTCAAAAGTAAAATAAAAATAACAAAAATTCCAAATCCCTCAAATGGAACAAATAAATAACAGCGACTATTTACATGAGTATGCCACAGTGAGAGATCCTGGCATGACTGAGAAATGGAAAATGCAGAAGGTGGTCTGGCCCGTGCGGGGCTTAGAGGGGGCTCACCATCGGGTATCGGACACAGTAAGGTAGGATGGGCGACGACACCTGGCTGGGCCTCCTCCGAAGTCCAGGGAGGCAGGGTGGGCAGGAGGGGCTGAGCTGTCCACAGACTGGGTTTCAAACAAACCATAAAACCTGTAGCTCTCCCAGGCATGTGGTGTAGTCAGGGTCACCAGTATGAGCTGTTCCCCATCAGAAGCTGCTGTTGGGGACGCCAGGGGCCTTCTCTGACTGGCACAGGTGCGGACATCAGGGCCCCTGTCCCAGGGAGCACAAAGCTCTTCACATCAGCTGCAGACAGGACAAGGAGCCAAGGTCAGGAATGGTCCTCTCTTCCCTTGGACTATGTGACAAGGGGGATGTGGAATTCGTCTGTGTCGAAGATCAGGGGCCTCCTGGGAGGGCTTGGGTCCCTGTCGGCCTTGTGGAGCAGCTTGAAGAGCCCGGTTCCAATGTTCATTGGGATGCCCATGATGATGCACTCAGACACTCCTGAAACCAACCACAGTCAAGATCAGAGAGCTTCTGAACACACAGGCAGTTCCCAGAAAGGGGAAACTATTGACTTGAGTGTCAGAAATTGGGATGAGTCCCAGCTCTACTTCACATCAAGGGGTTAAACTCAGGCAAATGACTTTCCTTTCCATCTAGAGAAAGCGGGTGGCTGCGGGGACAGGCTTATCGCTGTGCCTCTGGACGGGTGCGGGAACTCTGCACCCTCGGGGAAGGTCAGTGCCCGTGCACAGCCCAGCAGCCTGTTGGAGACCGAGCCAGCTGCACCAGTTCTCCTCTCCCATCTGAGCCAAAGGCCCCCTGGAGGCGCTACCCTTGAGAACACTCAGCGTAAGACAGCAAGGACGCTGAACGATGCTCAGGAATCCCAAGTGCCACCCAGAGATCCCTGAACTTAGAGCCTGGAGGAAAAGCAGACGACTGCGGACCACAGTGCGCAGACGACCACCCCCTTGGAAACCGCAGCAGGCAGCTGTCAGCCGTGCTCAGGGGAAGGGCTGGGTCAGGCTTAAGAGCAGCCGAGCCCTGCGGGCCACAGCCCTAATGAGAAGCAGGCAGAAGGCAGGGCTGCTAGAGTTGCAGGAGTAAGGGGTGGCGCAGATTCTTTCTCCAAGCTCCAGTTCGGTTTTCATAAGATGCAAATGTTGACTCTGCATCAGCCTTCTGATTCTACACAAGCAAGTGGCTACTACGTGCTAGGCTTTGTGCTAACAAGGAACCAGAGAGGCAAATAACTGAACTAAAACCAACAGCAGTGCAGGCCAACACTGGTTACAACGTACTGAAGGAGCAGGGGTGGGGTAGCAGTCCCAGGCCCCCAGAGGGGTCGGCGGTAGACAGAGGTGCTGGTCTTGGGCCTGCCGTTAGGCAGGCTTGCTCTTGCCCTGGCCTCCGCGTTCTCCCACTCACCTGTGTACCTGCCCTCACCCACCCCGATCTCTGCTCCTTTCTCTTTTCTTTCACCCTTCTTCATCTTCAAGAATTATGTAATTTTTCTTTCCTTCCACCTCCAACCCAATAAAAAGGTAAAAGGTTAATCTGAGAGGCAAAAAAAAATAGGTGTATCCTCTGAACGAGGCCCCACTTGCCTGCCACCTATTTGGTGTACACACAGGAGCAAGAGGTGAGACGAGATGGCTACCGGGAGGCAGAGCTCAGCTTTGGAAATGGCAGCGAGACTTGGAATCCCTGGTTGGCCCTGACTGGTGTGTGACCTGGGGGCAGGTTACGGACCCTCCCAAACCCCAGCCCCTCACCAGCTCCCACCCTGGGCCTGCAGGGTCTTGCTGAGGAATCAGGAAGGCTGGAGCAAAGCCCAGCAGTCAGTGCTGGCCTGGGGGGAAGAAGCAGGGAAGCCAGCTGCTGTTATGACAGTGCCCCTGGTGTGCCCTCTCCTCCCGGCCAGCATGCCCTGGTCAGAGCCATGCTTTGTGGTGTTGGGGGGGGGGTGAGGCGTGGCACAGGGCGAGCCTCTGCAGGTAGACTCGATGGCAAGCGAGGGCACCTTGGCCTTCTCACTTGTGAAAGGTCTTAACACCTCCACCCCACAGGTGGGTGGAGACACTGAGCATGTACGGTGCCTAGCACGGCTCAGCCCACATCAATGGCAGGTTTGCTGCCTCCCCAGGGAGTCAGGAGAGCAGGATACTGCTGGGCACGGCTGACCCCTGGCATCAGAGGGTGAGGGTCAGTGTGGCTGATCACAACATCCAGGGCTAGAGAGATTCCTGCATGCCCAGGGCCACTCTTTTCTTCTTGGACCAAAAACCATCTGTACTAACATAGAAAAGCCTTCGAACGATGTCAGGGGATGCAGGATGCTACAGTCAGGCCTTGGAGATAACAGATCCATCAGTCCACTTCTGTCGTCTGTGACTTTATTCTTGAAAGAAATAAATGCTCTGCCTACTTGGTTTTGTTCACTCCCCTGGAAGCCTAACCATGGTCTGAGCTGAAAACAATAAAGGCTTTTGATGCTGCTCCTAGAAACATCAAACCTACCGCACACGGAGTCCTTCTGCCCAAAGTAGGCAGCATCAAAGAGATGGTCAGCTGTCTTCTCAAAGGAAGCCAACATGAGCACGCTCTCCTTCATCTTGGCCAGGCCAAACCTGGTGATGCCCAGGACTTCACCCTGCGTCAATGGAGAGCACCAGAGTGGTACTTATGTCACTTATAAAAGCTTAAAACCAAAGCACTATGCATTCCCTCAATAAACAAAAAGCAGCCAAGCAGCTGTTCAAGTCATAACCTCGGATGTGAAAAGGACCTTAACAGCTATCTGTGCAGCCCCTGTGTCCCACTGAGGCAGTCAGTCCCACACAACGTAGAACCTTGCACTTGCACCTAGGTGACATCAGAACAAAGAATTAAGAATTCAGAACTAGAATTAAGAATCTGACTTTGTGCCAGTCATGGTGGCTCATGCCTATAATCACAGCACAGAGTGAGGCTGAAGGGGGATGATCACTTGAGGCCGGGAGTTTGAGACCAGCCTGGCAACACAGCGAGAACCCATCTCTAAACAAAATAATAAAAAAAAAAAATTAGCTGGGCCTTGTGGCACACACCTGTAGTCCCAGCTCCTCGGGAGGCTGAGAGAGGAGGATTGCTGGAGCTCAAGAGTTGGAGGTTGCAGTGAGTGAGCGATGATCATGCCACTGCACTCCAGCCAGGGTGACAGAGTGAGATCCAGTCTCAAAAAAAAAAAAAAAAAAAAAAAAAAAAAAAAAAAAAAAAAAAAAGAATCTAGCTTTGAAAAAAAGAATTTAGAAGTCTCAAGTAGGAAAAGAGTTAATTAAATTCAGGCAATAATTCTATTCAAAGGCATACTGTGCCATATTAAAAAAGTATACTCATTGCAACTATAAAACAACACGGAAAATATTTGTAATGTTAAAAAGTCAAGATAAAAACTGCATGCACACTGTTTACTGCAACCACAGTAAAGTAATACACGCATATACAATAAGACTTAAAAGGAAGACTTAAACCTGAAAGCCTTTGCTTCAGGGTGGTAGGGAACCGGCCATCTCCCTCACCTGGTTTCTAAACATTCTGTAATACACTACAGGAGTGTTTGGGGAGGCTGCATGAAAATCTGCTGCCCCATGGCACCGCTAGAAGGAAATACACTTTTTGGGAAGAGAGGAAAAAAACCCAACCAACCAACCTACCTCAGCATCCTCCCCGAACCCCGCTTTAGACCATGTTAACTTATCCTCTCCCTGGAAATGGCTACAGAAGTGTGATGAATGGGTTTAATAAGAGAGAAGCACCTCGGCTTGCCGTGGGAATCTGGGCTTTTGGCAATGGCTCATTTTGCTTCGGGAAAACAGTCAGAACAAGGACAAAACCATGCTCCAGCTCTCTCTTCACTCCACCAGCTGCGGGGAGTTTGCCATGAGGTTGCAATTCTCACACTGGGATTTTACCTTAACACCCAGCCCAACCACCATCTTTGATTTTTGGGTGATGGTGACAGTGTATTCCACATATCTCAGAAGCTCCCCAGCATTACTCTCCTGAAAGTGAATTTTGGGATGTTCAGGCCGCCCGGGCACCTCCCTGCCCACGAACCTTGTAGGTCATCAGGTCGGAGAGCAGCATCACGTGCCTCCTGTCGATGCTCATGCCGTGGTTCACCATCGTGTACTGGATTTCATTGATGATGGTTGTCCGGGCAGCCTCGATGCCCAGAGTTTTCTCCACCTACGGAGAGCCAGGGATGAGTGGAAGCAGCCCCTTCTACTTCCTCCTCGGCCCTGCAGGTTCAAGCAAACCCACTTTGCTTCGCTGTGCCACTTTCCAGAAATGAAGTGGTGGGCAAATTTTAGTGGTAGACCCGGAGCAAATGGGAATGTCAGAGGCCAGGAACCAGCTGAGGGCCTGCAGGTGACCCCGTGGGCTGAGCGTACCTCATAGGTGTTATTGGAGGTGGTGCGGGTGCCCTTCACGCCGTGGGTGGCCATGACCGCGCGCAGGTTATCCCCCTCCACCAGCAGCTTGTATTTCTCCTTCCCGCTCTGCTCGTCGATGTGGATGACAGCCCTGGACACCTCGGGGATGCCCTGCACCACCACCTGGATGCAGAGACACAGAAGGCTGTGAGAGCTGGGTGTGCCAGGCCCTGGTTTGTCACCTTGATCACCCCCAGCTCTCAGCAGTGGTCATCAGTGACACATTAGACCTAAGAGTGCCTGTGGGCTGTTCTGGGGGTTTGGAAGAATAAAAGAAGTTCAGGGGACTGTGTCTCGTTCTAACATCGGTTTTATGGCAGAACACAGAGGAATCTAACAGGAAAGCTGCCATGGCAGTGTCAAGCAGAAAAACAATCTGACTGATTCTTAGCGATGAGGCCAAGTAGAAATGGGACTAAGTGACAAAGTCCTTAGGGTCCCCACTGGTGGGTGTTCGCACTGCAGGTAAATGCCGTGTCTCCATTAGAAGTGACTGGTTTCACCTTGGGGAGATCCTCTTTCAGGAACTGCAGCACGTAGTACATGGAGCTCTTGCTGTTCTCCCTGGGAGTGACGCACACCACAGCCTCGCCGTGGACAGCCACGTCGCCGGGCTTCACGCGCAGCTTGGACATGCAGATGGAGTACCGCACCGTCTCAGCGTTCACCTGCAATGCGGCCGTGCGTGGGCGTTACCGACGGAGGTTTGGAGGCTGCGATTCCAGTGTTTTTCACCCTGTATTTCGTTATTATCCCTCTAAGAAGTCTTTTTAGTCATTTTTTTCCTAATTGCCCCCAACCATGAAACTTTAATGTGGCAAATATACTACAGGTCTGTTTATGTCCTGTATGTGTATCTGTGCTTTATGCATGAAAAAAGTAGATTTTCTTCACCCCTAAAGAATGAATGTTTGCCCCATTGAAAATTAACGCTCAATTCATGACAGCACAGGCAGCCTCTGTGGGAGCCCGAGGAAGGCTGGAGGTCGGCGGGCAGGGCTACGCGAAGCTTCGGTGGAGCCTCCCCTTTATCTGACGCTACCACGATTGCTCGTGTGCTATGTTCCTAGCTGCCGCTCAGCTCTTCTGGTGAAAGAGCCACAAGGCAGGCAGCAAAAAACAGGCTACAGGAATCCCCAAACTCAAGATCTGGCTGCTAAATTTCACCGTCAACTCTCACGTGGGGAACACATGAAGTTTCTCAGTATGCACCCTATACTCAGTGTGTTTGTGAGAAAGGTTAATCTTTCAACTGTGACCTTCCCACGAATGCCAATGTAAGAAACCAGGTTAATCCACCCATCTGAAAACATTCCCCAAACCGGCCAGGTGCTGCGGAACCAGAGATGAGTAAGGCACAGCCCACCCCAGGGGCCTTCCAGACACTGGGAAGATGGACAAAGACCAGTTATCATAATATTGTGTCATGGTGAACTGGTGTTGTGTCGTGCAAAAATTTCAACTAATTTCCTGTATGTCTTTTGATGGCCATATCTACGTCACAGTTAGGTTTGGAAAGAGAAAATGTGAGGGGACAACCGGATCACAAAAACCAGAAAGCAAACAAAGCCTTCCTCTGCAAGCTTCCGCCGTCTTGCTCGGCTCGTGCCCTAGTTTACCAGCACCTATCTCGGGACTCACAGGGTGACTTCCTCCACACATTTAATTACGTGACTCACTTCCAGTCTCAGAAGTCTGATCCGTTCCAGGGAGAGCTTGACGAGAATAAAGCAGTCGTCGGGCAGAAACACTTCTTCAATATACTCTGAAATCTGCCGTGGCAAAAGATCAGAGTGTTAATTAGTCACTTCCCCCTTTGCTAAGAGCAGACAACTGCTTGCCTTTTTTGAAGAGCTGGAATAGCCTGGACACGACAGACGGGTCAGTCCCCTGCAGCTGGCTTTTAACACTTCCTCGCACCACTGCTGAGCTGGCTTTCTTGCTATCAACAGGAATTTCTTCCTACCTCTCCCAGGAGGGTTTTCTCAATCCTCCCTTTCACGAGGCGAGCGTAGTCGGCGTCGTCGTCCTTGTCTAGCTGTGCTGTGATGATCGGGGTGCTGTGGGAGGCAAAGGAAGAGGGATTCTAGCACAAGGGGTGAGCCTGCTGAGGACCACTGCTTGTTAAATACTCATGTTAACGGCAACTGCAATTGATTGAGCCTTTGCTGTGCGTCAGGCACGCTACTAGGGCTTCACGTGCATTCTCATTTAGAGTTGCTGTTTTTGGAGCTCCCCAGGCAACCTGCTCCATAAGTGAATGAAACGCTTTCAGAAAATTTTTCCTTACAAACTGAGCCTTACCTCTTTTTCTTTGGTCCTAACAAGCAGTTATTTTAGTTCTGTTCCCTGAGTAAAGTGACCTTTAAATAACACAACTTCCCTCATCCCTCTGCTTCCCATCACTCCTTCTCTAGGAAGACCTCCAACTAGCCGTCAGCTTCTGTCCTCACTGTTCTAGACGGGGTCCCACGAATACACGCTCCGGGGACCGAGCTGACCAGCCCAGCGGAGGCAGGCAGAGCTCCTATACCACCCTCGCTCATCGGCGGCTGCTGTCCTACGACCAAGTGCAGCGCTCTTTTGTTTAATGTTATTTATTGTCATTTTGCTAGATTCAGATCATGAGGAAAAGCACGACTTTTGTCATCAAAGGCACTGTAATGTATTTCTGATTCTTCCAGCCTCAGATCAATGACAAATCCTACCATGAAATCATGGGGTGAGGGTGGGGTGTCACAGAATATGGCCACAGGCCAAGTGGCAGACGTATCGGTCAGACCTAGGTAGGCTGGAAATAATGACACTAAAGGAATGAAATCTCCACTGACACATTGCTCTAATTTTTCCAGTCATTTTTTACATTTTCTCTTTCATATGACTTGTGGCCATAAAAAAACATTGCTTTCATTTTGAGTGTATCCAGTTTCAACCTTTTTTTTTTGTTGAGTGGCTTTTTTAAAAACTAAAATATGATTAACACGGCAAGCACGCCTCCCAGAGTGTGAGACACTGTGCCATCAGAGTACCGCATGCACGCATGCGACACGAGGGTCCCTGTATCTCAGGAAACACGACAGGTGCGTGTGAGACAAGAGGGCGATGAAGCCAGGCACCTGATGGCCTTGGACGCGTTGATGATCTCTTTAATCCGGGGCACGCCCAGGGTGATATTCATGGAGGCCACGCCTGCGAAGTGGAAAGTCTTCAGGGTCATCTGGGTGCCTGGCTCGCCAATGCTCTGGGCACAGAGCGCACCCACCGCAGAACCGGGCTCCATCTGTGCCCTAGAAGGAAAAGGCGTGGATGAGAATCCAGCACGACAAAGAAAAGTCCAGCAAAACTGCCAGGAGAGGCTTCTGGTTACCAACTTTCAACAGAAAAAAACACAGATGCCACCAGGGTCAGGAAGGAATTGGCAAAGGGCCAGGCGGTGTTTGTGACAGAGGAAGAGTCTGGCACAGACAGGGGAAAGCGATGGTCACAGAGGGGGCAGCAATGCCACTGAATTCCGCGTGGCTACTCGTGGTCAGCACGTGATGTCTGCCGCCTGGAGAAGACCTAACTGTTCTGCTGACAAACTGAGGGTGGACGGAGCAGCGGGCATCTGTCAAATTTACTGGCAGTTTCTCTATGGAGAGAAGACACTAGGAAATTTGTTTGTAATTACTTCCACATCTTAGAGCACTCAGCCTAGTGACCCAGTGGAGTCCCTAGACAAGAGGTGACAGAATCTGCTCAAATACTGGCAGTTACTAAGTGGTGCAGATCCAGGATTTTGTCCCCAGGGGGAAGGAGGGACATGCAAGACCTGTGTGAATGCCCGGCAGTCTAGGGCAGTCGGCATCCCCACCTCATGTACTTGTCTCTGCAGGTCTCCAGAAACTTTTCCACTTGGGTGGGGGTGATCCGGTCCAGCTGGTACAGCACACGGGGCTGGAGGAACACAAGCCAGGGACAGAGTTACGGCTGCAGCACCTGCACCCTCCTCTGCGTCCTAGCACACCGGGGGACGCCATTACCTCTGTCGTGCCGTTATCATTGATGCCGTATTTATCTCTGGTCTTCTTGATCTTCTCAGAAACCCCCTTAATGAATTTTTTTATTTCCTGAAAGATTAAACAGCAAACATCAGTTGTATGTTTCTCATTCAGGTGACATAATTCATTTCATAAACTTTAGTAATATATGATGAGACCACTGTATTTTAGCAGTAGCTATAGCATAAAGGATACAGTGTGGATATTGGTTCTATTATGAAGCAGTTTTTCAAGGAACACACCACATGGTCCACACCCCAGGCACACACTCCATTGGTTAAGGTGTTTCTAAGGCATTTCACACCGCCTGCTCTTGTGGCGCTATCCATGGCCCTAACACGGTGCGCGGAAGCCTCCTCTCTTGCTCTCCCCTCATGCCACAAAGTCTACATTAACACGGTTCAGAACAGCAGTAACTGCCATTTATACTTTTCTTCTCTAGGGTGATTAATTTTTGAGTGTTTCTTCTGAAGCTATTATGACCAATTTCAATACCACCAGCTACAGGATACTTCTGTAGACACTGTATGCACTTCAAACACATGCTTTGCACTTACCTTCATTTCAAAGAAAACAGCCCCCAGTCTCAGCTTCTCTCCCGCGCTGACCCTCACCTCTGATCGTGACCCCTCCCCCAGGCCGGCGCCACCCTGTCTTCTCACACACCATCAGAACTTGGGGAGGGTTCCCAGAAATCACTCTCAAAGACGGGTGTGGAACATTAGCACATGTGCTATCCCTTCTGTACTTATGAACAGCACTCGCAGCCCCCAGATGCTGATAAAGTGGAGTGAGGAAGAGGGTGAAAGTACGTCAGGCAGGGGATTGACTACAGGAACTACGGACCTGACTCTGTATTTCCTGGTGACCACTCAGAGGGTAAAATCGATCTTTTTGACAATTTACAGCATGTCCCTGAGATATGCCCAGCCCATCGTTTTTCCTAAAGCCAGGATCAGCCAGTACCCCCCCTGGGAAGTGCTCTCGGGGAGGGAGCACCTGCGGAGGAGTGGTTAACACCCTGCTCACAGCGGTCAGTGGTCAAGCGCTGCAGGACTGGTTCTGGAGCACTCCTCAGGGTGCGCTGACGGCACACGCCACCGGCAGCAGCAATAGTCCTTCAGAGGCCATTATACTGCAGCCCTGGGAGCCAGGAATCGGCTCCTCTGCTGTGACCTAGGGATGGTTTTTAAGAACATGAGGAAAAGTGGGTAGACAGACTGCCCTTCCCTTCAGCAGCCTCCCAGAAATAGAATTTCCTTTGATGATTTTGGAAAAAGTACAGTGGCAGTGAGCTTGACTGGCAGGCCGGCCAACTGCAGGCATCCAACTGCTCTGTGTGGATGGCTGGGGACAGACCACACACACGGGAGGACGAGCAGGCTGGTGTGAGGGCAGGCTGCATACTGTGGTGGCCGAGAAGCCTCCCGGGGCCTTCTTTCTCGATTCCAGGGTAGGCTGAGGGGCCCCCAGGGAGAAGGTCAACGTGCCCTGCCAACGGCCCCTCAGCCTAGCACACCGCTGGAAACGCCTAAGCCTGAACCAGAAGCCCACTTTTGCAAAAATGAAATCCTGTAACCCATAGAGAGCTTAAGACTTTGTAGTCTCATTCTAGCCGAATCTTGCAAAAATAAATCTTGTGGGTCTCCCGTGACTGTCTGGCAATTTCTAGTTACTAGCTTTTCTGAAAGCAAAACAGTAGAACTTTATGTTTTTACTTAAAAAGCCTTAGCATCTGTAGCCACATGGTCTTATGCCTTTCCCTGCTAGCTGCTGCCCAGGTTGGAGAGACCTCCCCGTGAGGCTGCGATGGCATGACCCAATCTCCCCAGAGTGGACGGCGCTGTTCTGAACGAGGTCAGGGGCTTGGTCAAGGCAAAGCGCCTCTCCACAAAGTCAGATTCTTTCTCCAAAGTCTGCTCTCTGAGCAGGGGTTTCTGTGATGTCATCTTTGCTCACTGGGAAATTCATTCTGTCTCCTGGGAACCCAGAGGGCCAAAGGGCTACCTGCTGTGGGGTCCACCATACCCTGGCTGTCCTCTTTCCATGAACAAGGCTTGCTCATGACTACCCTTGTTGGCCAACTCGTTCTGGAGACACACGGAGGGTTACCCTGCAGCTCAGCCACTGTTCTACACAAAAAGGACTTTTAAGAACCTAAAAGAACTTGAAAATTCTCAAGAGGCTCTTTTTAAAGAGAAACTCTCCAGACTCACTTATTAATTATGAGTCTGAGACCACATTTTCAGATACAGTCAGCTACTGCAAACCAGAGGTGAAAAATAAAGCTGGAGAGGGCCATGAACAATCTCTCCTAGCACAACTCTGCCCGACTACGCCGATGCTCAAAGGCATGCACGTTCGCTGCCACTGAATTTTCTCTCTAGCACTCGGTGTAAGGAGCCTCTGCCACATTAGTGATTTTCGCCCCCTGCATACTTGTCTGGCTGTGGCTGGGTCCTTTAGAGAAAGCTCCCGAAAGCCCTCTTGGCGCAGATGCTGCCATTCGATCGCCAAGTGTTAAAGGCTACCTCACCTATTGGCACAGGAAACGGAAGCAAAACCTAAGGCCAGGCAGACCCAGGGGACTTTCATCTGCGAGGAACTCTGCACACACGTGGAATAAAAAGAGCACACACCTAAAACCCTCCACCAGCTCAGGCGCTGCAAGGACAGTTCAGCTGCTGCACTATCGGACACATTTCTAGTGGGCTTGCGGAAAGGAATGACTTTCCCTACACAAAGGTTCTGTAACTTACGTTAAAAAAAAAAAAAAAAAAGAAAAAAAGAAAAAAGCTCCCTTGGTAGAAATGAAAACTGAAACCAGCTACTAAAAATTCAGACTGAATCAACCCATGCATACTAGCGGGAACTCGCAACATGACAACTGGCAGGCAATTAATCACACGATTAACCAGTAGTTAGATTCTCACTCCACAGCATGTCCGCAAGCATGGGCATCGGCCTCTGGCAGAGGCCAGGGCTCAGTGTCACTTAGGAGCTGCCTCTGTCGCCCCAGCTCTGGACTAGAGCTGGAGAACGCTTCCCGGGCTCAGACAAATCTGTGCTGGCCGGTGAATGTTAGACCCTCCTGGCAAATCTGAGCTCATCAGGCTGTGAGCTACTGGCAGCGAGGACATGTTCTGTCATCCTTGCGTCCTTGGGATCTGCAGACTGGGGGACATGTGGTGAGGGCCGAACAAGTGCTCAATGAATAAACAAATACTGCTGGGCAGGAAGTCACCTGTTAAACCCTGTCAAGGGCAAGAAAGGAACCAGTCCAAAGCGAAGCCGTGTTTGCCAGGACTGGGACAGAAACTTGTCGTCTCCGGTGCTGGCAAACAGCTGGGTGCTGCTGGCGCCACGCCCTCCGCTCGCATGCACAGCATGCTAGGCACAGTACCTCGTTATACGTCTCGTAACCTGTCTCAGTTAAGGTCTTTGAGGATAAACAGAAAAATAAATAAGTAACCATAATCATGGAGAAAAACCAAATCAACTCTAATTTGTTAGTTAAAAAAAAAAAGAGGAAGAAAAACAAAACAACAGGCACTCATTCAGCCTAGCCATACACTTGATTATAAATTAAATTAAAATTTGGAAGATTCTCTCTTTTACCTTTCACACCTCAGCACACGAATGGAAGGAGTGAGGAGATCCTTAAAGAAAACATTCTAATGTAAGCTTCGCTTACTGTTTGTTTTTTTTGTGTACTGAAAGGGACACATTCTTCCTTGGCCTGCTGGTCCTGAGCTGCATTACCCATCAGGGCACAGAGAAAGCCATTTACCGATTTCTGTACCCCTTTGCTTTTGCTCTTAACCATGATTATAAACATGAAGAAGCTGCTTGAGCAGGTCAGTGCAATTACCGAAACAAAACACAAACCGACCACAAAAACCTCAAGACGGCATCAAGGCTAACAGTTCCCTGGAAGAACAAGGAAGACTGACTTGATGGATTTCTCATCCATAATATGTTAAAAGTGTGAGCAATTTAAAATAAACAGGATTAAAACAACGCTACGCCTACTAACAGTTATTGGGATTCAGAATGACAGGGAAGAGTCGGTCCACAGGGTAAGAAAGTGGGTAGCAGGCTGGTGTTAGGGACAGGGCTTAAACAAAACCAGTTCTCTACAGCGTGTTTCTTCTAACAGGGAGATGCTTGTGTGAAAGATACAAACTAAGAAAAACATGAGATAAATTCTTCATGTAGCCCGGTGAGATTTTTGCTTTGGCTACTTTTGAACTTTTTATCAAAGGAACAATAGAATGTTAAAAAACAAAAACCCCAGCTTATAAAATCCACCTGCTGGCACTTGGCAAACAGAGCTCTCTGTGACAGCCAAGCTGGGTGTGGTCACCACCACCCAGCAGAGTTTACCTGCAGGAAGCTGTCCTGGCAGCAGAGGAACTCGTTCTTCTTCATGATGGACTCGGTGGTCAGGATCAGTTCGTTTTTACTGAGAGCAGGCTCACTCGGACACGGGAAGACCGCCTGGAGTATTAAAAGGAAATTGAGTTATGTGTGTGTGGGCGACGGAACAGGGGGCAGTATTAGATGAGGAAACTCACAAGCGATAAAACGACCTTACCCAAAGTGAGCTTTTAGCAATCTGTGATTTTTCTTTCAAAATATATTGTGGGACAGGCATGGTGGCTCGCGTCTGTAATCCTAGCACTCTAGGAGGCTGAGGCAGGAGGATTGCTTGAGCTCAGGAGTCTGAGACCAGCCTTGAGCAAGAAATAGTGAAACCCTGTGTCTACTAAAAATAGAAAAATTAGCTTGGTGTGGTGGTGTGCGCTTGTAGTTTGAGGTTGCAATGAGCTATATTTCTTTTTTGCGGGTGGACAGAGTCTCGCCCTGTTGCCCAGGCTACAGTGCTGTGGCGTCAGCCTAGTTCACAGCAACCTCAAACTCCTGGGCTCAAGCGATCCTCCTGCCTCAGCCTCCTGAGTAGCTGGGACTACAGGCATGTGCTACCATGCCCAGCTAATTTTTTTCTATTTTTAGTTGTCTGGCTAATTTCTTTCTATTTTTAGTAGAAACAGGGTCTCGATCTTGCTTAGGCTGGTGGTGAACTCCTGACCTCAAGCGATCCTCCTGCCCGGCCTCCCAGAGTGTTAGGATTACAGGTGTGAACCACCTCACCAGGCCTACAATGAGCTATTAATATGATGATGCCACTGCACTCTACCTGGGGTGACAGAGCGAGACTCTGTCTCACAAAAAACCAATAAAACACATTGTGGACTCTGCCCTTTACATGAAGGTGAAAATCGGATAAACCGATACTCAATTCTACGTAGACTTCTGGGTATTCAGCTGGTGTTGTTCCATTACTTCCCAACCTTTACCCCACCACAGATTTGCCTTAAAAATATAAATTGTTATTTAAAAAGCCCCAAACATTTCAAGAACAAAAATACTCTCCCACTCCTCAAGCTTGTGGGATTTTCCCAATGTTTTAATGGCTGCATTATTATTCTTTGTATGGACAGACCATTATACTTGACCTGTCCTCTATTGATGATTTGCCACTACTGCAAACAATCTGGAAAAAACATTCTTGGCATATTTAGGCCATTTCTGGAGGGCAAATTCCTATAAGTGGAACTACTGGGTCAAAAGGCACATACATTTAAATCCAGATCAATACTGTCAAACTACCCTCCAAAAAGGTGGTTCCAAATCATATTCCCAGTTAAAGTGTGTGAAATGTGCCTGCTTTTCAATACCCATGACTTGTAAAGCTGGTCTCTACTAGACACAGAGAGAAACCAAAGCTGTCTTCTGTTAGCATTTTATTACCACCAATACTAGACTTCCAATTGACAGCAATTTACTTTTTCCTTTTAATATTGAAAAATTATACAGAGTAACATAAAGATAAAAGATATTAATCCAGTGCTTCAGTCATATCTACCCAAGGTATGACTGAAGTATTAACTGTAACTGATATTCCACATGTCACCTCCATTGCGCTCCATTGCAAAGAAACATCCCCAAGAACCCTAACCCCAGATACGATGATGAATCTTACTGTGATGTTGTCCAGAACCCTTTTAAATTCCAAAGGTTCATCTTTTCCTTCCATGGCTGCAGGGTCTAAGCCATCTCCTCCATAAATGAACTGGATAATGTCACCCGTAGAGCTTCGAACCGTCAAATCATACTGGGAGCAAAGATCTTCAAGGGATTTCACGAGCCTTCTCTAAAGGAAAAGGAGGAGAAAGCTTAGCTGCTTTGAGAAGACTGGTCCCACGTGCAGAGGATAAGGTTCGCAACTCAAAGTTTCAAGGTTACAAACACTTGAATCACATAAAATCCCTTTATTAGAAACCCTCTGAAGAGTCCCTTTACCCCAAGAACAGGACTGTGAGTGTCTCACTAGCCTGTGCAGTGGGATTTAGAATACGCTCCAGCCTCCAGCGCTTCACAGAATACACACAGTTTAAACCCCACCACCCACAAAGGACTCTGCAAACACTGTTTTCCTAGGCTGTTCTGCCTTCTTTCTCTTTCTCCCTAAGCTACACATAATGCAACAGCTTTTTGTTTCTAAACCGACCTTAAGTCAAGACTCCTACAGACTTCAATATGAATTACAGAGGATCAGGTACAGGCCCTCTTCTGGGACAGAAGGGGAGAAGAGAAAACAGGGACAGTATTGTGTCTGAATCAGCAGGCAGCAAGCACTTCTCAAAGCTGCTTGGGGGAGAATCGTCCACCAGCAGGAACACTGCAGCCAGCAGTGCAATGGCGGCTCAGTGAATTAAAAAGAAAGAAATCTTCCTCCAGGCAACTTCAAAACAAAAATCTCTTATGCCAGAACCAATTTGTTCTAGGTTAACACACTTCTCTGGGAAAGTCATACTTTCTACTTCAGAAAGGTAAAGACGAAAAATAAAGTCAAAACACATTAAAACAAGAGTGGTAAAGGCATTTCACAGTCTGTTGGGTTTTTGACAAAAGCAGCACTCTCGAAAACTGAAGGGCAGGCCAGGCACGGTGGCTCACGCCTGTAATCTTGGCTCTCTGGGAGGCCGTGGCAGGTGGATTGCTCAAGATCAGGAGTTCAAGACCAGTCTGAGCAAGAGCGAGATCCCGTCTCTACTAAAAATAGAAAGAAATTATCTGGACAACTAAAAATATATATAGAAAAAATTAGCCGGGCATGGTCACGCATGCCTGTAGTCCCAGCTACTCGGGAGGCTGAGGCAGGAGGATGGCCTGAGCCCAGGTTTTTGTGGTTGCTGTGAGCTTGGCTTATGCAATGGCACTCTAGCCAGAGCAACATAGCCAGACTATGTATAAAAAAAAAAAACAAAACAAAAAAAAAAAAACAAAAAAAAAACCAAAAACAAACTGAAGGGCAGTTTCTCATCAAAAGATGATTAGAAGTATCAGATGCAGAAAAGACTATGAAAATAAGTGTCTACTACCTCGACTCCACCGTCACCCTCATCGCCCTTGTTTGTTCTGGCCCTCTCAGTCACATCTCTGGGTTGCCTATCCTGGTTTCCCAGCTTGCAAAGGGCTCTCTGCCACAGTCAGGAGAGAGCACACAAAGCCACAGCAAGTTCGTGGCCCACCAACTTGGAGTGTCCACTTTATCTGGTACTGTAATTAGTTAAAAACATTAAAACTTTTCTTCCAAAAAACCCAAACATAGTTAAATTATGAAGGAGATAGTAGAAATGACAATTAGAGACTAAAAAGACATCGTCCTCTGCTTGTGGTCTTATGGAAGAACACAGGAGGGACCTGTTTTTCACTCCTCTGCCATTAGGGGTGCTTCTGTGGCAAAGTTTGAGAAGCACAAGCACAGAGAACCCTTTAGTTTAGCCCTGGTGCTTTAAGCCCAGAGCTTACTATCCTAGAGCTGCACACTCACTGGGGAAGCAGCTTTCCCTCTGTCCAAGCTCTCCGGCAGGCACTGGAATAGATCACTGGAGTTAACTAGAATTACGTTAGTAATGAATTACATGTCCATGTTCTCCTCTAGGAGAGCTTTGGTATATGTGGCTCTGGCCTGGTCTTTTTTAATTTTTTTTTTTATTCCAGCATATTACAGCGGTACAAATGTTTAGGTTATGTATATTTGCCCTTGTCCCACCCGAGTCAGAGCTTCAAGCTTGTCCATCCCCCTGACAGTGCGCACCACACCCATTAGATGTGTATATACCCATTCCCTTTTCCCGCCTCTCATCTGTCTGACTCCTGAAGAATGTTACTATCATATGTGCACTTAAGTGTTGATCAGTTACAATCAGTTTGATGGTGAGCGCATGTGGTGCTTTCTGGCCTGCTCTTGATCATTCAAGGTATACAGTGTGATTTGGAACATACTACCTTTTTTTAAATTGTTCATTAATTGTTCAGGGCATTTACCTTCCTAAATTTTTTCTTTTAAGTACCAAGATCAGATAAATCATAGCTCACGTGCAAAATGCGTAAACATTCAACAGTCAAAACTCATAGAGCCCTGTCCTGCTCTGTTGCTAATGGCCTATATTTCTTCAAGTTACCTGCATGTATCCTGTTTCAGCTGTCTTTACAGCTGTGTCCACCAGACCTTCCCGGCCGGCCATTGTGTGGAAGAAAAACTCGGTTGGTGTCAAGCCGGAATAAAAGCTATTAGCCACAAAGCCTTTGGCAGCTGGGAGCTAAAGAGAGGTAGAAAAAAAGAAAAATCAAACAAAAAAAAGTTCAAGCCCCACAATTCTGAAATCCATTCAAATCAGAATTGGCCCCACCTTTAGACTATAAATACCTGGCCAATATACTCTCATTAAACGGCAGGCTTTATATGTCCTTTCCCAAAAGAAAAATAATTTAGACAAACCATCCTTACCAGACATGAGGAGGGTGAAGACCTCGTCAGGGCTGGCGCTGGTGCCAGTGGCAGGCAGTTAGCTCAGGAAAGGGAAACCTAAGCTCGCACTGCTCTCCTAAAGCAGCTGAGCTGTCATGGAGCTCTGGGGGCACCCTGCTGACAGAGGCAGCTTGGCCCTTCCCTGGGAAATGACTCCCTTCCAGGCATCCTTCCTGTGGGCCAAACCTGGCCACCTTCAAAATACTACCACGCATTGCCAGTGTGTACGGGATTTCATTCTGGGACATTGAAACGATCTCAAAGTAGATTGTGGTGATGTTTGCACAACTCTGTGAATATACTAACAGTCACTGAACTGTATACTTTAAATGGGTGAAGATTATAATATATGAAGTACATCTCAATAAAATGGCAAATGAAAAAATACATATATAAAATTCCACATGAAGTGGCCAGTAGTCTCTGATCTGGATAGGTCTGTGTTCCTTGGGAGATAATCTAGATAAAGGGGACTTCAAAGTTCTTCCTGATCCACTACCGCTTACCTTTGAGTGTTTCTCAAAGTGAGGCAAGGACCTGTTTTCAAAGCCATCTGGTACTCGAGAGCCGCTGATGGCCTGCTGTCCCACACAGGCGATCATCTGTGATATGTTAATGAAGGAACCTGGGGACACGGGTCAGAAATGGAACATTCATTTACCAAAATGACATTCACTGAAGTGCAGGCAGACCAGAGGGGTGAAACAGGAATCCGACAGAGCACAGGTCCTCATTCTCGACAAGTTTATTGTCCAGGGAGAGTAAAAGACTACCCGTCTTTTACTGTCCACAGTCCAGGGATACAATCAAGACAAGATGGAGCTGTAAGGAACACAAGAATGGCGGAGCGAGGGTGAGGAGCATGAGAGCAAGTTTTGGTTGGAGGAAAGGCTGGGAAAGCGCCAGGTGAGTCTACCTGGAGACTTCAGCAACCACTTTGGACTTTCGGAGGACATTACGATTTGGACATAAAGAGGGATTGGGGAGAAATACAAAGTGGGAGGAAGGCCGGGCACGGTGGCTCACGCCTGTAATCCAGCACTCTGGGAGGCTGAGGTGGGAGGCTCGCTTAAGGTCAGGAGTTTGAGACCAGCCTGAGTAACAGTGACACCCCGTTTCCACAAAAAATAGAAAAATTAGCCAGGTGTCGTGGTGTGTGCCTGTAGTCCCAGCTACTTGGGAGGCTGAGGCGGTAGGATTGCTTGAGCCCAGGAGTTGGAGGTTGCTGTGAGCTAGGCTGACGTCACGGCAGTCTACTCGGCAAGAGAGTGAGACTCTGTCTCAAAAAAAAAAAAAAACAAAAACAAAAACAAAACCAAAGTGAGAGGAAGAATGGGAAGGAAGAGAAGAGAGGTGCTGAATTTGAATGCAGTATCATGAAACCTAATGCTTTAAGGGCCTGGGCCATCCATGAAATTAAAGACTTTTGCTATGTCACTAAATACAATAAAAAAAAATCCCTAGTTTGTCTTTTATTTTTCAAAGACCAAGTTTGCTCAAAGCACTCTCAAACTCAGAAATCCATAGACATTACCAACAAGTTCTTCCAAAGGAGTTAAATTTCCTAAAATGCAAATAAGTCTCTATGATCTAAAAAGATATGCCCTTAAAGAAATGAAATGCCTTCTTGAAGTTATGACTATGACATTTTCTCGAACCAAACCAGCCCATGAGGAGAACACACTGACAGCAGGCACCGGACAGGCCAGGCGCACCTTTGGAGCCACACAGGGCCATGGTGAGGGGGCTGTTGCTCTTGTCGAGCTCCCGGAGGCAGGCGCTGCCGGCGTGATCGCGGATCACAGACAGCTCCTTCAGGATCAGCGCCTAGCGGGAGAAAAGGAGAGATTCGTGGTGGCTTGTGCTCTGGCTCTGTGGATCACAAATGTTCAACCTGACATTTAAAGAAATTTGAAAATGCTGAAGCAGGATGTCAGATTTCCAATCAAGAAAGGTTTCAGAGCCTCAGAGGAGCAAAATGCCCTAGCTATACAAATACGTGCAACTTCCACAAGGTTCTACAGTCAGCATGGAAGGGAAAAATTGACTAGTAACAAAAACTTGAAAAATCCTTTAAATGGCCCCTAAAGTAGACTGTATGGTTTTGTGTATCGTACCCTACACAACAAAGTATCTGCATGTGTATAGCTACGCGCACACACATACACACCCCCGCATAAATGTGTAAAGATAATACGTAGCATGTAAAAGAGAACTGCTTCCCCTGTCTATAAATTGTGTCTACGTTTTCTTGTCAAGCACACATCTGAGTTTCCACAAGCCAAGCATGTGATGAGGAGACTCTACAGGGACATTTTGGCCCATGAGCTCATTCACACACTGTCACTCCTCGACACATAACTTGGGATGCTGAGTCAGTTAGGAGTCATGGTTCCATTAAAAATTGGTATTGCCAAGGCCTCATGTAATTTTCCAGGTAGGTATCAGTGAGAAACATCCATCTCTCTCTCTAACTCAGTGAGATTAAGAAAGAGCTAATGGTGAAAATCTCACAATACTAGTTTCTCTCTGCTTCAAAAAATTTATTTCATCAGAAAACTTCCCAGTGCTTAAAGAGTCTTTCTTCCACGCTCAGATAAATTAGAGCTTGAAGTTATGGGCTGCAGAGGGGCAGAAGAGAGCCTGTTATACTCAGACTGTTGACCTGGTTACTGGAAGAATTTCAGGCTCTTAGAGGCTGGTGGTGCTTCTGCCTCTGACCCACGCTGGTCTAGTTTTCAGCTATACTAGTTTCAAATGTGAGGGGCAGCAGACTGGGTATGTGATGATTAGACATGAATTTTCCTCTTTTGTATCAAGCCTTTTTTTAAAAACCATCCATTGAATCCCTTGAGCCCAGGAGTTGGAGGCTGCTGTGAGCTGTGACGGTGCCACTGTACTCCAGCCTGGACGACAGAGTGAGACCTTGTCTCTTAAAACAAAACAAGGAAACCTGACAATGAATCCCCATCCTCCACAAAAAAACCCACCCATTCAAACAGCTGTGGTGCCCGTGTCCACCTGAAGGATGCTGAAAGTAGAAAGGGCAGAGGCACTCAAGACCAGTGGCAGAAGGCCCAAGTGTGCCGTCCGACCAAGAGCAGTCCCGTGCGGCTCAGTGAACAGATGCCGTGTTCTTACCACCTGGAATGTGAAATCTGGGAGGCACGTGGGGGTCTGTCAGAGGCTTCAGGAAACAAATGAGAGCACACGCGGCCAGCCCAGGGCCCAGGTGGGACGGATACCACTCCCTGACTTGCCCACTCTCTTTTGCCACCTCCTCTTCATGGCTCACGGCACAACCCCCCACCATTTCAGCCAATGTGAGCACAAAGTGGGTACCCTGAGCCAAAGGGCCAGACTCACTTCCAGGGTCTCCTCGGCAGTGCAGCCGGGCTGCTGCTGCAGCTTGCCTGTGTTCAGGGCTTCGATGTACTCGTCACATTTCTTGTAGCCAGCGTTCAGCAATTCGTACTTGGCCTTCAGCAGTCCTTGGCCGGGTGTGACGTCACCGATCCCAATTGAGAACCCGCGGTTCGCTGTAGAAGAGTTGGCAGGCAGAGCAGGAAGAGAGAGCCATAAATGAGACTTAGTAAACCTATTTAGTACAGTTTATACCCGCTTGATATAGTTTGTACTATATACGAACTACTTGCGCAGAGGTAAAGTATAAAAATGTTTGCATCGTCATCGAATTTGTCACAATTCAGTTAAATAATAGCTTCCTGTCTTAGTCCCTAGGGAGTTATACAAAATGATTAAGATTCACTGACTCCTCTCAGAGACCTTACCGCCCAGCAGGGAACACGACGATGTTTCTAGCTGGCTGTGTTATAAAGCAGGTCGATGTTAAATTCCAGAGTGGTCTGAGAAGTGAGCTATCTGACTCCTGGCTCTAAGAGAGCATAGTAGAGACTTGTCTGCTCCCTTCTCTTCTCAGAAGTCATTTCAAAACACAGAGAATAGGGAGCAAATGTAAACTCCACCTTTGACAGAAGTAGGTGCCATCATTATCCCAACTGCAAGATACCGTATGTAGGAATAAAGTGGGTAGAAGAGTGGCCACTGGCTTAGCCGAGTAGGGAAGGGGATGCCTAAAAGTGATTATAAATGTGAGGACTAATGAGCCTGGAAAGGCTCAGTAATGAGATCACCAGGTCCTGCAGGTGCTAGAGACAACGAATGTGCTAGAAACAAGGAAACCTCGTGCAAAGTCTACATAAGGAACAGGCCCTTACCCCTGTGGCAGATGGCAGTTTACTCTCTGAGAAATGGCATCATAGAGGCTCTGGATTTGGGGATACTAGGCACAGGCAGAGGGGACAACTGAAAATAAGGTCACTGAGGGAAAGCCTGTATATTCCAGAGTTGAGAACCCTTAGCAGGATTCCCTGTCTAGCTCCCTGAATCTCAGCAGCCATGTCTCTCTATCCCTTGGGTAGGAGATTGAGGCTGGAAAGGGGATTTCTGGAGAAATTAAGTTTCCCTAGAGAAAAGTCTTACTGATAGGACTATCTGGTAGTCCATCAGTAAAAAAGCTGACTAAGAAAAAAAGAGAAGACAAATAAATAGGCCAGGCGCAGTGACTCACGCCTATGATCCTAGCACTCTGGGAGGCCAAGGCAGGTGGCTCGCTCAAGGTCAGGATTTCGAGACCAGCCTGAACAAGAGCGAGACCCCGTCTCTACTAAAAAATAGAAAGAAATGATTTTGACAACTAAAAAAAAAAATATATATATATAGAAAAACTTAGCTGGGCATGGTGGCGCATGCCTGTAGTCCCAGCTACCCGGGAGGCTGAGGCAGAAGGATTGCTTTAGCCAAGAGTTTGAGGTTGCTGTGAGCTAGGATGACACCATAGCACTCTAGCCCAGGCAAGAGAGCCAGAGACTGTCTCAAAAAATAAAAATAAATAAATAAATAAAATGAGAGATGAAAAAGGAGACATTACAACTGATAGTGCAGAAATTCAAAGGGTCATTAGAGACTACCATGAGCATCTATGTGTCAATGAATTGGAAAACTTAGAAGAAATGCATAAATTCTGAGACACACACAACCTACCAAGATTGAACCAGGAAGAAATCTAAAACCTGAATAAACCAATAACAAGTAACGAAATAGAAGCAGTAATAAAAAGTCTCCTGACAAAGCCCAGGACCTGATGGCTTCACTGCTGGATTCTACCAAACATTTAAAGAAGAACAAATACCAATCCTATTTAACTATTCCAAAAAATTGAAGAGGAAGGGATATGCCCAAACTCATTCTACAAGGCCTGTATCACCCTGATACCAAAACGAGACAAAGACACAACAAAAAAGGAAAACTGTAGGCCCATAACTCCAATAAACACAGATGCAAAAATCCTCAACAAAATACTAGCAAACCAAATTCAACAACACATTAAAAAGATTATTCATCATGATCAAGTGGGATTCATTCCAGGGATACAAGGATGATTCAACATACGCAAATCAATCCATGTGATATATCACATCAACAGAATGAAGGAAAAAAACTATACGATCATTTCAACTGATGCTGAAAAAGCATCAATAAAATTCAACATTGCTTCATGATAAAAAGTCTCAAAAAGCTAGATATAGAAGCAACTTACCTCAATATGATAAAAGCCATATATGACAGACCCACAGTGAGTATCATACTAAATGGGGAAAAACTGAAAGCCTTTCGTCTAAGATCTGGAATAAGACAAGGATGCCCACTCTCACCGCTGTTATTCAACATAGTACTGGAAGTCCTAGCTAGAGCAATCAGACAAGAGAAAGAAATAAATGGCACCCAAATCAGAAAGGAAGAAGTCAAATCACCCTTATTTGTGGATGATATGATTTTATATCTCGGGAATTGTAAAGACTCCATAAAAACACTATTAGAAATGACAAACAAATACAGTAAAGTTGCAGTATACAAAATTAATACACAAAAATCAGTAGCATTGGAATCACAAAAAACCCAGAATAGCCAAAACCATCCTGAGCAAAAAGAACAAAACTGGAGGAATCATATTACCTGACTTCATATTTTACTACAGAGCTAACGGTAAGCAAAAAGGCATGGTACTGGCATAAAAACAGACACACAGACCAATCCAACAGAATTGGGATTCCAGAAATAAATCCACACATCTACAGTAAATTTACCTTCGACAAAGTTGCCAAGAACATACAGTGGGGAAAGAACAGTCTCTTCAATAAACAGTGCTGGGAAACTGGATATGCATATGTAGAAGAATGAAACTAGACCCTTTAACTTTCCCCATATATACGAATAAAAATGCATTAAAGACTTAAATCTAAGACCTGAAACTATGAAACTACTAAGAGAAAACATTGGGGAAACACTTCAAGACATTGGTCTGGCCAAGGACTTCTTGAGTAATACTCCCAAAGCACAGGCCACCAAAGCAAATTTAGACAAATGGGATCACATCAAGCTAAAAAGCTTCTGCACAGCAAAGGAAACAAACAACAAAGGGAAGAGACAACACAAAGTATGAAAGAAAATATCTGCAAACTACCCATCTGACAAGAGATTAGTAACTAGAATATATAAGAGCCCCAACAATTCAATCAGAAAAATGCAAATCGAACTGATAATGAGATACAATCTCACCCCAGTTAAAATGGCTATTACCAAAAAGGTAATAATGAATGCTGGCGAGGATGTGGTGTATACTGGTGGTGGGAATGTAAGTTAGTGCAACAGCTATGGAGAACAGTATGGAGGTTCTTCAAAAAAGTAAAAATAGAACTACCATATGACTTAGCAATCCCACTGCTAGGTATATACCCAAAAAGGAATTCGGTATATTGAAAAGACAGTTGCACTTCCGTGTTTATTGCAGCACTATTCACAATAGCCAAGATTTCGAATCAACTTAAGCTGTCCATCAAAGGATGAATGGACAAAGAAAATGAAAATGTGGTACACATATACAATGGAATATCATATTGCCATAAAAAAGAATGAAATCCTGCCATTTACAACAACATGGGTGGAACTGAAGAATATTATGTTAAGTGAAATAAGCCAAGCACAGAAGACAAATCTTAAATGTTCTCACTCACATGTGGGAGCTAAATATTAAAACCAATTGATCTCATGGAGACAGAGAGTAGAGTGATGGTTACCAGAGGCCGGCAAGGGTGGTGATGGTGTGGGGAATAAAGTGGGCATGGTTAATGGCTGTAAAAATATAGTTAGATAGGATGAATAATATTTGATAGCACAACAAAGTGACTATAAACAACAAGAAGTTAGGATATATTTTAAAATAATTAAAAGAGTGGAATTGGAATGTTCCTAACACAAATAAATGTTAAATGTCTGAGGTGATGTACACACCAGTTACCCTAATTTGATTAATTCACATTGTATGTCTGTATCAAAACACATGTACCCTATACATATATACAACTTTATGTACCCATAATAAAAACAAAAGCTGGCTCCCAGCTCAATCAAGGAACTGAGAGATCCATCAAACCAATCAGCTGCATTTCCAGTCAGGTTTCAGGCCTCATTCCTAAAATATGGATGAACAGCCAGGGACCACTAGATATTTGAGGAACGTTTTTAACATGAAAGATAGAAGACAACAAATGTACAGGAAAAAGAAACTAAAAGGAAAGAGAAAATTCAGGAAGCAAATACAAGAAAACTATGAATATTATCTCAGAGCAATCAGAGAAGATATATCTAGGGATCAAGGCAAGGAAGTCTTAAAAACAAAACAAAACAAAACATTACCTGCAAATAAGAATAATGTAAAATATTATTGGAAATTAAATAAATGGTAGTGAAGAACTTTAAAAAATCAATAGACATGTTAAAAGATAAAGGGAATCTAAAATAAAGAAATAGATACAGGGAAAAGAAGGTAAAAAACTAGAGAATCAGCCAGGCGCTGTGGCTCATGCCTGTAATCCTAGCACTCTGGGAGGGCGAGGCGGGACAATTGCTTGAGCTCAGGAGTTCGAGACCAGCCTGAGCAAGAATGAGACCCCGTCTCTACTATAAATAGAAAGAAATTAGCCAAACAATTAAAAACAGAGAAAGTTAGCTGGGCACGGTGGCGTGTGCCTGTAGTCCCAGCTACCCAGGAGGCTGAGGCAGGAAGATCGCTTGAGCCCAGGAGTCTGAGGTTGCTGTGAGCTAGAATGATGCCACGGCACTCTAGCCCAGGCAAGGGAGTGAGACTGTCTTGGAAAAAAACAAACAAACAAACAAAAAAACCTAGACAATTGATCCAGAAGCTCTAATATGCAATTTCTAAAAAGAAAGAACAGAGGAAGTAGGAAAATTTTCAAAGAAATAACACAAGAAAATTTCCAGAACTGACGGACACACAGTCGCGGATCTAAAGAGTTTATGGGTGTTTAACACAATAAATGAAAAAAGATTCACACTAACGGTATATCATTGTGAAATTTTCAGAACAAGCACAAAGGATTTTCAGTTTCCAGAGTGAAAAAACAATACAAATAAAAAAAAATTTGGGAATAAGAATGGCAATACACATTAACAGCAACTCTGAAAGCTACAAGAGCATAGAGCAATACCTTTAAAACTTCGAGGGAAAATAATTTTCAACCTAGAATTGAATATCCGGGCAAGTATAAGAGTGGAATAAAGATTTTTTTTGGCATGCAAACATCCCCTGACACATGGCACACTCAAAGCATGAGCAAACACAATAGGGAGCTACTGCAGATTTTTAAGAAGAGGACTGGAAAGTAAGTTCAAATCTATAGTCAAACTAGTCAGTACTGAGTTAATTTCATTAATAAAAGCACACATGATTTAGCCTGAAATAAGTATCTTTTTTGGTGTGTAAGTGTGTGTGGTGGGGGAGAAGGAAACCGTAAAAGAATAAAATAACATAAACCTCTAAAACTCCAAAAACTGCCCCAATAAAACAAGGATGCTGAGATACTCACACAGGTAGACGGGAGCCAGCCTGGCGAGCCGTGACATGGCATCAGCAGCTTCGTTCTGCCCCCAGTCTCGCAGCAAAATGTAGAAGATATTGTTCTTGGATCCTGATCCTAGGGTTCCTTTGTCCAAGCTGCCACTCATCAGCTCGCTGTTCTGGATTGTGACGTCTGGAAGAATGATACCAATGATGCACTGAGACAGCTACTTATTACTCTGCCTCATTCCAAAATGAATTTGAGGCAGTTAAGAAAATATGTTCCCAGGATAAAAGTCAAAGCAGAACAAATAGACCTTCTTTTTAAAGATTTTTTTTTTTTTGAGGGGAAAAAAGGGAAATCTAGAGGCTTTTGAAAAATATGAAAGCCACAGTTAGTTAACTTGCAGTCCTAAATCTGAAATGTACTAGGTGACCCTCACTTTCCTCATCTGCGAATTGTGGACGACAGTACCACGCACTTGTCATCCTTATGTTACGGAATATCTGCAACAGCAGATGGAAACATGAACAGCAAAGTGCTTTGTAGACTGTAAAACAATTCGTTATTGGTCTAAGATATTGAAAATAAACAGTAGCACCATCATGAACAGCCTACACAACAAAATAAAATTCCGACCTAGAAAAAGACAAAACACAGACAAAATCTAAAACAAGAAGCCAAAATATCTTAAAGAGCAGAGAGCATACTGTTAAAAGAATAAACTTAAGGAAAATCAGTGCCCTTCAAATATGTACTCTTCATTAGTAGACAACAGACAGACTGACTTTTAAAGAAACTCTACAATTCAGTTCTTCAGTACAGAGTCCTGGAGATCCATTTCAAAAGTCCATTCTAGATCAGTGTTACTCAAAGGAGCTGGCTGAGGAACTGCTCGATAGTGGTCTAGGGCGAGCTTGGCAGCTCACGCCAGAAAGGAAATCAGTGGATGCCGCCAAACAACGCTGGTCTGCGGACCACACTTGGGGTTGTCCTGGTTCAGATGACGAGACGACTTGCATTTAAATCCTCTCCCTGTTACATCTGATCATCGTCTTGTCAAAAAACCCACTGACCAAGTGAAACAGTCAAAAAAAAAAGAGATAATGAACACATTATGGGACACAAAATAATAAATTATATACCTTAAATAATGAGACCCTTGTTGATGGCAAAAAAAAAAAAAAGACAAAACAAGAGAGAAATTGCATTAATTGGCAAAAACTAGTAACTTAAGATAAAACAGGTTTAGAGAAGAACATTCTAACCACTGGATCATGTGTCTACATGACCCCTACCTTTTTAGAGAAATGAGGAATTACACCTGAGAGAAGAAACACCCGCTACGTATTCCTGAGGAATGCACTTCCTCCCTAAAGCCTCAGAGAAACACGGATTTGCTCACAAGTGAGGGCACCGTCGGAGCTAAGTACCACCCATTCGCCGTTCTGCCACACCCCCTCCGCACCCCAGTTCCGCAGACTCACAGGAGTCATTGACACAGAGATCTTCCCCTTTGCCACAGTACTGCTTGCCCTTGGTTCGGAGGTTGGCTCTCACTGGATTGTCGTCGCTAGGTCTGAGGATGACACTGAAGATCTGCTTTCCAGTCCACAGGGTGACAGGCTGGAGGAGAAGAGGAAGCCGGAGGATCAGGGGCTGAGCCTGGTCCCAACCACCCTTCACACGGACAAGGCCAGATGGTCCAGCGATTGCGCCGAAGCCCAGCACCAACACGGTCACCAGTTCATCCACACAGACACCCACACACACCTGCGCAGACACACACAGCCCCTGCACGCACCTTCAATATCGTAGGGGGCGGGAGGCGAACTTTAATTTTCTCATCCTTGCCAACCAGTATTGAAGCGATGATTTGGCAAGCCTTGGCTCGGTCAAAGAAAGTGTCCTTGAGAGTGAGGAGATAGGCACCTAAGAGTGTAAAAAAACAACACAAAACAAAGAAAAGGAATGAAATTGTGAGAAAACCACAGAGTTTCGACTTTAAAATAAACTCGAACTATTACCAACGGGGTGAATTAAAATGTCCAGCTGGTAACTGGCTCTCCTCCTCTACTGGATCTCAGCTCTACAGTAAAATGACTTTGTTTTATTTGCTGCTGTATCCTCAGGTGCAGGGGATAGATTCTTTACCAGATACTAGGCCTAGAAAATGCCAACATCATGGGAGCAGCCCCCAAAATACTTGTTGAATCAATGAATAGTCAATCAATAAAAAATACCTCAAGTAGGCTCAAGACCAAACTTAGTAAACAAAGAATTAAACACCGGCAATGAATAACTTTTCAAGCCTGGGAGCAGTGGCACACACCTGTAATCCCAGCACTCTGGGAGGCCCAGGTGGGAGAATCACTTGAGGCCAAGAGTTCAAGGCTAGCTGTGCAACATAGTGAGACCCAGTTTCTACAAAAATTAATAAACAAAAATGAGCTGGGTGTGGTGGCATGTGCCGGTTAGTCCCAGCTACTCAGGAGGTTGAGACAGGAGGATTGCTCAAGCCCAGGAATTGGAGGCTGGAGTGAGCTATGATTACACCACTGTACTCTAGCCTATCTCTTAAAAAAAAAAGAACAAAATAGCTTTCAAGTCATCACAAAAATCACTATGATATGAATGAGAATCACTGGGTTCCACACTAAGAAGTCTCCTTTCGAGTGAATTTCACAAACCCACCTGTTAGAAAATCCTGAATAGCAGCAATCAGTGGTTCCCCATTCCTTGGGGTTACAAGATTCGCTTTAGTCTGAAGGAAAAGTAAGCACACTAAGTTAGCCACTCTTAGATGCAAGATGCAGTCCGAAGATCTGCATCACAAGGATTTGGAACTGTTATGTACAAATAAAGAACAGCAGAAGGATGAGGCTGAGAAATGGAAGCCAGGGGTCTCAACCCCAGCTGTGTCCCTAACTCCCAGGTCCTTCATCTGTCAAAGAGAAAGCAAACACACAAGTAAGACTGACCTTGGAGGTGCCTACCAACACTAAAATGAAATACTGAATGAAGATGTTTCGGAATTCTATAAAAAAATCCTATACATATAAGACTTTGTTATTAATCAATGCACTTCTTCAAAGAAAATTCACTTTTGTGAATGAGGAGTGCTATGCTACCTCTGCAGTCAACCAATTGCACACTTCTCCACAATGATGGCAGAACTGTTAAATTTCCCTTGGTTAAGACATTAAGTTCTAAAACCAATCAATTCAACAACAGAATTTAATTAAACATTTAATAAGTGCCGACATGGGCAAAAAAAGGGTGCTAGTCGGCAAGACATAATTAACTCATGTAAAGGAGGCTCCGCGCATCACAGTGCATTTGATCTAATCTCGATGTCTAGCTGGCTGGTTGCAAGCTGGTTGCTATTATCTCTAGCAATATTCTAAACATTACTTTTTGTTACAAAAATAATACATGTCTATTATAGAAAAAAATAAAAAAATACAGACTACTTAAAATCAAAAAACTATGCATGGAATACTAAAAGCCTAAATCAAAATTGGTTAGAAGCATCACATGAGAAATGGTAACAAGTATTTCTGGAAGTTGGAACATTTCAAACTGTAAGTTCATAATATAGGAAGCTAGAAGAAAAAAGAAAGCTCTAAATACTCAGCAGTTGGGGACCAGTAAGCTTAGGAGGGAAGAGCCCTACGCAGCAGATTCCAGGCACCACTGTGCTGTGGCAGGGTCGGGAGTGAATGGCACACACAGTACGACACGTAGAGTTCAACTGCAAGTGCCTCACCACCACCAACTCCTGCAGTGAACAACGGGCTTTGAAATAAACGGGCGCTCCTTAACCGTCTGTAAGGTGCAAAAAGGCGGCAAGAGTCATTACAAAATGATTATGTTTAGTGTGTGCTTTAAGAAGACAAAGAAGCATATAATATACTTTAGGAAGGTTTCCATTCAGAACGTTCAGTAAAATGTACTGGTGCTTAAAGCATCTTCAGCTGTTGGACAATCAACTTACAGAGTACATCTTCTTCTCTCGGGAAACCCAATATTGGTATTGCTCTACTCTTATCTTTTCATAAATGGTCCTCACATATGTGTTTTCTCCCAGGAACCCACATTTATAGGTCAGAAAACACCCTTTCCCCTCTGTAAGCACCTGCTACAGACCTTAACTCACGTATATAATTTCCAAGCAGATTCTTCAAAGGCTCAAAAGAAACCAATGAAAAAAGAGAAGACAATATAGGCAGTCAGTGGCCCACTTAAGAACAGAAAGAGCCTGGCTTCTCTGGCACTGTTAGCCACGGTGGTGTTTTCAAATAAGACATGTTCTCTTTCCCCTTCTTTCAGGAGCTGCTAGACAAAAGCTGGGCCACGCCACCCTACCTACCCCCATCAGAACAAGTGCTTCTGCTTTAGCTTCCTCTGTTTGAGGAAGATGAAGGTTCATTTCATCACCATCAAAGTCTGCATTGTAGGGTGTACAGACACACTCGTTAAATCTGAACGTCCGGTGGGGCTTGACCCTGGCCTGTGGAATAGAAAACAAAACAAAACAGGAAAAGGACTTAGTCGTTTACCCAAAAGCTTCTGTTTCAAAACGTTAAAAAATGGCTTCCTGGAAAACTGGACACTTTAAGGGAGTAAATTTCTATTATGGTCTGTCAAGTGATATATATCATCTGTGGGCTCATTCGGGAAGCTTTATTAGATCAAACCAGAGGAGGGATCTCGACACAGGAGCCAAAGTGAAGGGCTCCCACTGGCCAAGGATGTCATGGTTTCGAGTACGAAAAAGATTAGCGACAGAAGTTGATTAAAACATACTGACTACATGAAAGCCCACGAGTTTACAATGACACTGAAAAAAGGGAAAGTCAACATAAACAAAGAACTCAAATCAATCTAGTTGACAGTAACTGAGCATCAACTTCTTATTCCCCTAGCTGACAACAACAGAGTCAGACTCGGCCATTGATGCTGTCTTTCCTTTAGGGACTACACTTCTGGGCAAGTAAATAGCCCTAATTAACACGGGAGCATTTGTCATTACCAGAATTTTGGGTCATAAATGTGAAAGGAATGACAGATTAGAAATTGGGGCTTCATTTTGCAGCCCCAAGGAAATAATGCAGGCAATGGTCACAAATGGACAAAACCATCAGAACAAAGGCTGATGAGGAAGCTCACAGGGCAGACATCAGATTCAAGCACCTGAATCCCTAACCTTCTTTCTTAGCTTGTCTACAGGTGGGCAGCCAGCCAGTGCCTCCTGGAATAAGGCAAGTGGAAGAGTCAGCAACGTCTGTGAGTGAGCCCTGCAAAATAGTTGAACCTGAATCTGGTTATACCTTCAAAGCTAATTTCCAGCTTATAGGAATAAAAAGAAAACTGCAGAAACACTTAATGCCACTCCTATATAGGCAAACTGAGAACCTGGGACATTTTTCAGGACGAATGACCTAGCTCCTTCAGCAGTGATGCTGAAATTTAAAAAAAGAAGGCAGACTGTTCTAGATCAATAGAGACTTAAGGCATGTATCAACTAAATGTAACATGTATGCTTTGTCTGCATCCTGATCCAAACAAATTGCAACAAGACATTTTGAGACAATTGGGAAAATCTGCGTAAGACTGGGTATTAGAGAGTACTAAGAAGCGACTCTTAATTTTGTCAGATTGATTATAGCACTGCGGTTAGGTAAGGTTTTCTTACAGAAGTAAACTGAAAACACATGGAAAAACAATAAGGCATGTGGGTTCATCAAAGAAAAAAGGGAAAGATAGAATACTTCTGGTCAAATCTTAAAAATTATTACATATAGGGGATGGGAATATGTGAGTTCATTATACTATTCTTTCTACTTTTCTGTATATTTGAAAATTTTCAAACAAAAAAAATTTCTATTTTTTTTGAGATGGGCTCTCACTATGTTGCCCAGGCTGGAGTGCAGTGTCTGTTCACAGATGTGATCACGTGTACTACAGCCTTGAACTCCTGGCCTCAAGCAATCCTCTTGCCTCAGCCTCCTGAGTAGCTGGGACTACAGGCATGTGCCACTGCACCAGGCAAAAGAAAATTTCTATTTTAAAATGCTCCAAAGCCAAACAAAAGTTTCCAGAAAGAGAAAGCTTTTGTTAACCCTATAAGTCCACATAATCATAAACCCATAATCATATATTGCTTATTATTTCTGTTAGGTAGAAAGACTGATGTAATGTGTTCATAAATTACCCCAAACTGAATCTAGCTAAATACTGCCGTAAGAGCCTGCTTAAACACTGCAAAGGCTCATGGATTTAATGGTTTTGCAGATAGGAGAATTTATGAATATTGAACAAATTAAAGTTACATCTCATTTGCATTTTAAATCTCCAGAAAAAGGAACTGCTGCTGTTGCAAAACTAACACACCAAAAAAATACGGTTTAAGGTCTTAGTTGGAGGACTACTGCAAAGAAAAAATCTTTTAAGCATTTTAGTTCCTTAGTTCATATGCGAAGTTAAATCAAAAGTCAATTTTCTGCCATATATATTTTACGTAAGTTTATATACATAACACATATGTGTATATATTTTTGCTTGCAAATGAAATCATGCTAGTCACTTTCACACTGGTTTTCAGTAACAGCTGGGTGTGGTGGTTCTCGCCTGTAATCCCAGCAATTCTGGAGGCTGACAGGGGAGGATTGCTTGAGGCCAGGAGTTTGAGACCAGTCTGGGAAACACTGTGAGTATTGTGAGACCATGTCTCTACAAAAAAAAAAAAAAAAAAAAGGAAAAAAATTAGCATGCACCTGTAGTCTCAGCTACTTTGGAGGCGGAGGCAGGAGGATCATCTGAGCCCAGGAGTTTGTGCATTGAACTATGACTGTACCACTGCACTCCAGCCTGGGCAACAGAGTATAGACCCTGTCTTCAAAAACAAATAAATAAATAAATAAAAATTATGCTGGGTATGGTGGCTTGGGCCGATAATCACAGCTATTCAGGAGGATCACTTGAGGCCAAGAATTTGAGACCAGCCTGGACAACATAGTGAGACCCAGTTTTTTAAAACAAAAAAACAAAAAAACCCACAGCAAATGTGCATGAGAGATAATATTGGGGCAAAAATAAAATAATTCTCAATTAGATCTTTTGTTTTACTGTTGTGGATAAATATATTACATTAATGAATATTAAAAATACTGAAGGAAAACTTGAAATTAAGTTTCAAACTAAAAAGTGAGAGAAGACGGAGATCAAAGATTATTATATCTGTTCAGTTTAGACTTAGTTATTAAACAGGCTATGAAAACATGAGATTATGGGCAGTTTTAATTTCAAGAGTTCAGAATTTAGCATTGTACATTCACAGTAATTCCCACTGACAGAAAGTTTAAGAGCAATCTCATACTCACCAGGTGAGCCATGATGCTCAGTTTGTGCAGCGAGGGCTGCCGATTGAACAGCACCACGTCGCCATCGATGAGGTGTCTCTCTACAATGTCACCGTACTTGAGCTCCTGAGCCATCTTTTCCCGATTTCCGTATTTCAGAAACCTGAACGTGCGACAGTACACATGATGTGAGGGAACACAGTTCTCTGACCACATTTCTCCCTCTTCACATCTGGATTTAATCTTTAAAATGATCCTATTTCACCAAATCTAAGATGCCTCCATTTAAAAATCGTTAGTTTATGTGTCACCAAGAAAAAAAGCTGCCTATCAAACCATGACAAATTGACTGTAAGATCTATCTTAATTTTAGAAATGTTAAAATATGAAAAGAGTATGTTTTAGAATCACAGAAATACAGTAATGAATTAGCTTTTCTCAAAAGGCCCAACTGATGACATCCTCTCAGGGGATAAAAGGCACCAATGCTCAGTTCATCTCACCATGATAGCCAGAGCCGGCGAAGTGAGCATCACTGAGTTCCCAGGACACTAGAGGAAGCCCTGAGAGTGCAGGTAACACAGGAAATGACCCACTGCCATACCCAGAGTATTCTGTCCGCCTGGACCTGATAACATTACGTGCCAGAGAACAAATGAACACTGAACGTGATGTCAATGGTCAAACAGAGCAAATGACGCACCTAGGCTCACTGCAATGTGCACAGGTATTTTCCACATGTCAAAATGTCACAGCAGGCCAGGTATGGTGGCTCATGCCTGTAATCCTAGCACTCTGGGAGGCCGAGACGGGCGGATCGTTTGAGCTCAGGAGTTCGAAACCAGCCTGAGCAAGAGCGAGACCCCGTCTCTACTAAAATTAAGAAGAAATTAATTGGACAACTAAAAATATATAGAAAAAATTAGCCGGGCGTGGTGGCGCATGCCTGTAGTCCCAGCTACTCGGGAGGCTGAGGCAGGAGGATCGCTTGAGCCCTGGAGTTTGAGGTTGCTATAAGCGAGGATGACGCCATGGCACTCTAGCCTGGGCAACAGAGTGAGACTCTGTCTCAAAAAAAAAATGTCACAGCGATTGTATTCTGGACTGCACTCTGTGGCTAGCGCAGGATGTTGAACTTCATCATGAGAAAGTAGTTAAATCCTAACAGACTGGGAAAGCATTACCTCTTCATCTGCGTATGTCTCTGCTGAATGAAATTCGCTCCCGGGTGAACTTCAGGGCCATTTTGAACCAGTTTTCTCAAAAAACCGATGTTAGCTTTGTTCACCTGTGGCACCACAATAAAAAACAATCCGATACTTTCACGTCTCTGTAAGCTAGCAAACTATATTGAACTGTACCTTCATCTTCACTTTCCTTGTGTAGATCCTAGGAGAAACGGAGGCACCCAGGGCAGCCTGCTGCCTATAGTCTTGAGTATAATAAGAACAAAGGACTGGCAAACAGGCGCCCAAGTTCCAACTCAGTCATTCACTTGCTGGGTGACACGGCCAAGTCCTTTCCTGGCTTTGGCTTCCCCATTGGCGAAATGAGTAGGCTGGACTGACCTGTAGGGGTCTTCCGGCACAATCTGTGACCCCAGAAATAGGTAGCAACTCATCTGCAATAATTTACCAGTGGCTTCTAAGGTTTAATAGTTGTGATACCAGCACCACAGGCCCTGGTCTGTACTGGCTGTATTCTGCAACCTCCTGGACAACTGTCTTGTGGAACAACACCATTTCGGAGAAAGAAACTGTTGGATCATTAGCCACTCAACTGAGGATGCCTGATACAAGCTTTACCAGAAGCATCTGCCCTCTGGGCTAACTGTAAATCTCAAGGGTAAAGCCAGTCAACACTCTCCTATTAGAAAGCCGCACAGTTATCTAGACCTCAATTTAAAAAAACTACTGTAAATATAATTTTATATTCACTGTGAGCTTGAATTGAGTGTAAACTAGTACAGCCTTTCTGGGTACGCAGCAATAGCCTTAAAATGTTTAAATGCTTTGACTCAGTGATTCTAAGGTTTTAAAAATAATAACCCATTCCATGAAAATTAATGAGGGGTAGTGTTTACCATTTAGTTCATTTAAAATATGAACTATGAACCAATATAGAAAGGTGTCTAAGATGTTATTAATTGGAAAAAAAGTTGCAGAACGGTACACACAATGTATATAAGAGTCGACACAGATGAAGCCAGACACAACTGTGGTTGTGTATGTTGTAGGTATTATATTCAGTTATAAATATATAAACAACCTGGAAAGATATATACACTCACATAAACCAAACTGTGGGTTGGGTGGGTTACTGGGGACTTTCTACTGTCTGCTGTCTGCAATACCGAAATATAAAAAACTAGATTTAAAATAAAGAATTGAGCAGCTGAATGGTACTTACCTTCTCAGGAAAAGTTAGAATTTTGGCCACATGAACTGGCACAGCCACCTCGTCAATCCGGAGGTTGGGGTCTGGTGAGATGACTGTTCTGCCAGAAAAATCCACTCTCTTTCCTGAAAGATTGCCTCTAAATCGACCTAAATACATAAAAGTATGTCACAGGTCCTCATGGCACACCGTGTGCTGTTTAGGGGTAACAAGAACAGAGACTGAGGAAAGCCTGTGCCTCCCACCTAGACAGCGAGGACGTACAGGCCACAGAAAGGTAGCAAAGGCAGCGGGCCGGCTTGGGCACGTTTCATTGGAAACCTACCCTGCTTTCCCTTCAGGCGCTGAACGAAACCTCTCGTCCATTTTTTGGGTGCCATGTTGAGGGGGATGCCTGAGAGCTCGCTGTTAATGTAGAGGGCGCACTGCAGCTGCAGGAAATCCCAGTCCTCCATGATCATCTGGGTCTTGGCTCCTGAGATGCGATGCTAAAACGAGCACAGCACAAACAGGAACAAACCTGGTCAGCTGGCTGTTTCTTGCATTTTCTTGACCAGAAGTTTTGGATAGATACACTACAAAACTTACAAACTACTGGGAAGCACTGACCTTTTTAATAACATCATTTAGAAAAATGATTTCTGTCAATTTCATTGTCAGATCATCTTCGTTGGTGCCAGACTTCAAATCACTCACGACAGAGGGTCTGATACACAAAGGAGGCACCAGAAGTCGTGTGAGAATCAAATCAGAGGGCTTTCCAGCTTCTGGGTTCATCAGAAGCAGAGGGACATCTTCCGCTGGGATTCGTTTAAATAAATTCAGAACTATTAAGGGATTCAAGTTTTCCTATGGAGAGGAGGAGAGGAAGGGATGGAGATAGTGTGTTAGTTTTCCATAGCTTGAGCAAGGTTTTACTTCTCCATGCTTTCTAACCTATCCATCAACCATTAACTCAGGATAAGCATAAGACAGAGATTTCTATTGATGACATGCTATGCTGCCGGAGCCTTGAAAAGGTGCATGCTGTTTATTCCAATTATTTAAGCCAGTAATTTCACTTCTCATAATTATTCCAAAGAGTGTAAGTTCAGAAATGAACATAAGCTGTTCTTTTTTTTTTTGAGACAGTCTCACTCTGTTGTCCTGCCTTGAGTGAGTGCCATGGCGTTAATCTAGCTCGCAGCAACCTCAAACTCCTGGGCTCAAGCGATCCTCCTGCCTCAGCCTCCCGAGTAGCTGAGACTACAGGCATGCGCCACTATGCCCAGCTAATTTTTTCTATGTATTTTTAGTTGTCCAGATAATTTCTATTTTTTTTTTTTTAGTAGCGACGGGGTCTCACTCTTGCTCAGGCTGGTCCTGAACTCCTGAGCTCAAACAAACTGCCCGCCTCAGCCTCCCAGAGTGCTAGGATTACAGGTGCCTGGCCTCATAAGCTGTTCTTTTTCTTTTTTTTTTTTTTTGAGACAGAGTCTCACTCTGTTGCCCCGGCTAGAGTGAGTGCCGTGGCGTTAGCCTAGCTCACAGCAACCTCAAACTCCTGGGCTCAAGCGATCCTCCTGCCTCAGCCTCCCAAGTAGCTGGGACTACAGGCACGCGCCATGTCCGGCTAATTTTTTTCTATATATTTTTAGCTGTCCAATTAATTTCTTTCTATTTTTGGTAGAGACGGGGTCTCGCTCTTGCTCAGGCTGGTCTTGAACTCCTGAGCTCAAACGATCCGCCCGTCTCGGCCTCCCAGAGTGCTAGGATTACAGGCGTGAGCCACCGCGCCCGGCCATAATCTGTTCTTAATAGTGAAAATTTGAAACAGCTTGATAGGTTACTGGCTAGATAAAATCATGGTCTAGCCCACATGGAAAACCATGAAGCCATTAAAAAAATGACACCAGAAAAAAAACAAAGAAGAAAAAATGACCCTCCATTAGAAATGTAGCTATTCACATGAAAAGCGTTCATAAAATATTGGTAAAGGAGATAAGCACGTGTATGTATGGTCTCATTTCTGGGGAAAATGTACATCTTTGCAGAGTAAAGGAAATGGAAGCATTCATCGAGGTGTTAACAGAGCTGTCTTTAGGTGAGTGGAATTAAATCTTTTTGCTTCTTTTTTATATTTAAATTTTCTCTGAGTTTATATTGCCTCTGTATGAACTCATTTAATAAAAGTGCTATACTATTAATAACTCACCCATGCAAAATATCAGAGAAATTCAAAGATCAAAGATAAGAATGGTCAGCTTGTGTCTTGTTGCCTACTTATTAAATTTTCTGGGGATTTAAGATTGTGTGACTGCGAGCGTACATTACAGGCAGAATTTGCTAAGCACAGCATAAAGAGGAAGGGGGGGGAGAAAGAAACGTTTGAACAGCTACTGCCTGTAGGGCACTGCGGCAAGAGGAGGTTACTGCGGTCCTGGCCTGGAGGACACGGTAGTGTAGCTGGGCACAAGGAAGGAATCCCACCGAAGAGGTGTTCTGTCCAGGTCCTTGTCCAGAGAAAAATTCCCTTCCTCAGCTTCCCCATCTTCCAGCCATGGGAACCTCGCAACCACCCGAGGCAGTTAGGTAGGAAACCTAAAACTGATTTAACAGAATTGGAGGGATGGGACAAAGGCCAGACCTCACCTGGAGTACCACAGTCAGTACAAGTTGAGTATTCCTCATCCAGAATGCTTGGGACCAGAAGCGAAGTTTTGATTTTGGATTTTGGAATACTTGCTTATACTTACTGGTTGAGCATCCCGAATCTGGAAATCCCAAATCCAAAATGCTTCAATGAGCGTTTCCTTTGAGCATCAAAAAAATTTTGGATTTTGGAGCATTTTGGGTTTTGTATTAGGGATACTCAACCTAGACAAGAGATTAAGAACATCATGGAACTGAAGGGCACGAGAATCAGCAAGAATCTGGAAGTCATTTCTTAGCAAGAGCGGTTACCCACGAGGGATAACAATGGTCTCCCAAGAAGTTCACGGAAGAAGCTGCTGACTTATTCTGCTATGTGCCAGGAAACAGAAAACAGGGGCCGATGGAGAGACAGCACAGGAAGAGCTCAGTTTTGCACAAGGAAGACTACCCTAACGACTAGTGCTCTCTGGCGACGGAGTGTGGGCTGCCTGGGGTGGTGGCGAGATAACATGGGGCTGGCAAGGGACCAGCTGGAGTGGCCTGTTGCTCAGTCTGCCGAGGACGCTGTGGAAGGCATTTTCACCTGGTAGGGGAGACAGGATTGATGATGTCTATGGAAGGATTCCTGTTTGTATGTCCACCAGCCACTGGATTTGCCTTGATGTGGATTTGAGGGTGAGCATACGTTAGCCTTGTGGGGATAGAGTCCATGGTTTCTGTCCAATCCCCAAAGGGGTGTATGACTTAGAAAAGTTCAATAACCACTGCTCTAGGGTCTCTTCCAACAACTCAGTCATGCTTCGCTGCCCATAAGGCATGTGGCTCCGCATTCCTGAAAATTAAATGGGCAGGGGCTCATGTCAGGACATGGACACACACAGCGAGCGATGTGGCCCACCTGTCTGCATGCTGCCCTCTCCCTGAAGGGCGAACATACTCAAGGACGCTGCATCCTTGTGCGCGTAAGGGGCCCTCTCTGACACAGGGCTGCCTGGAATTAGGCAAGTGGCGAATTCGGGTGTTGTCCCCTCCCCACCTCCCTAGACAGTGTAAGCAGACCCAGGATGAGTGATGACGACAGAGGACCTGCCACTGCTCCAAGCACCGTGACAGGCATCAAACAAAAAGGGATCTTGTGAAAGACCCAGCTTAGCAGAAGAAATAAGCAAATACACAAGATGGAACACAAGGGATAGGATCAAGTGTTATATGTGGCACAAATAACGTACGTGTGGCTCAGGGGAGGGCAGGCTCAAAGCAGGGTCCAGGCAGCAGAGGAGGCTGTGGGGAGCGGGGGGAGGCGGATCACTGGGAATGCAGGCACACAAGCAGAGGTGGGGAACCCTCGCCTGTTTTCGCTGGTTGTGGCAGCAGTAGCAGTGGCCGTGGCCGTGGCAAACACTACTGCAACTGGGCACCACGCTCCCAGCGCGGGCCGTGGGCCAGGCACTGCGCAAGCGCTTGATCTGAGACTTGTCTGTCAACCTCACAGCAGCCCTAAAACAGATGCTCTCGTGATCTCCATTCTACAGATGAGGAAACTGAAGTCCTGGTTGGGTCACATCTCCAGACCACAGAGCTGGTAAACGGCAGGGCTGGCTCTAATCTCTGGTCTGTCTGACCCCAAAGCCAAGGCTCTTAACTACCACCCTAATCCTCCACAGTGTTAACTTTGGTAAAAAGTGGGGCGGGGTGGACAGGGAGGTGACGGAAGCTGGGAAATGCCCTGAGAGCCAAGCCGGATACACCAGACAGGTGATTCTTCCTCAGGAGATGGGTCCCTCTGGGGACAAATCTCTTAAGAGACTTTCTCAAACAAAATGCCTCCCAGGCCCTGGATGACAATCACCGCTACTGCTGAGAGCGTGTGGAGGCAGAGAAGCAGTCCTCGCCAGCAGGGAGAGTGCCCGCAGGTCCCTGGGCAGAGAACGGGCAGGAGGAAGGTGGTAGAGGGGTGTCAGGGAGGCTGCCCTGGGAGCAGAGCAAAGTGAGCTCGGGGAGATGGTAGGTAAGGCCACAGCCAGGAGGGCACCCTACCTCTCATGCTCACTAACCAAGCTGCCACCAGCGTGAAGAGCTCCTGGCTTCCACAGCTGTAGAAGGACAGATCTACCTTCTCAGCCTGTACCTTTGTCATCTTCCCCTGAACTTGCTTAATTCTAACTGCCTTGAAGAACTAAAGTAAAAACAAAACAAATGGAGTTGTAAGGCCAGTACACATTAAACTCAGTGCCAGAAAAACACCTGTTACAGTCACACGAGATTACAGGAGAGTTGTCAAACTTATTGGTCTTCTCATTTTGGACAAAGGTGGGTGTATCACGGGTGGGGAGGGAGGGAGAGGGAGAGTAAGAGTGTGTGTGTGTGTGAGAGAGAGAGAGAGAGAGATGTGTGCAAGCCGCAGGCAGAGGGTGGACGTGCGTGTCAGGCTCACCTGTGCCCTTCCCAGCAGAGGCTCTACTTCTTTGTTATGTTCAATGGCTGTTTCAAAAGACTGAAGGAAATTTGATACAATGGGATCCACAACTTTTTTGTTGGTCTTGTATTTCTCGTGAATTATCTTGAGTAATCCACACTTCTTTACAGTTCCTATAGGGGTTAATTTATTTATGAAAAATAAAAAAGTTAGGTTCTTAGATTGGCTGGAGGTTTTAATATGGTTAATAAGACCACTGAAACTGCTATGGCAACGAAAGGTGACAGGTGCATTTCCTAGTGGTGCACCAGCTCTGAAGCCTAATTTACAAGGAAAAAACCTGACTCCAGAACATTACATGCACCTAACAAACAGAAGAGAGCGAATGAACAAGGCTATCACCAGGCATCCCACTCACCATTAAAAGAGCCACAGTGATGGCAAATGCTTTTCTTTCGGCACTTATCAGAGATTTTCTTCTTCAGGCCTCGCTTCTGAAGGTAGGTCAGGCCGGGCCTCTTTAGATAATCTAGAAACTGCTTCTTCTCTTCTTGGGACAGCATGATGTGGCAGCAGGTTTTGCAGATCATCTTTTTCAAATTAAGCAAAACAGATAAAAAGATAAGAGAAAATGGGAAATTCTTCTCTTTAAAATGTCACCCCCTTGTCCTGTACACTTAACTAAGTGACCACATATACAGATCTACATGTAGATGTGCAAAGAGGCAGTCCCGTGTTCACCAAAATATTAATAGTACTCAAAGCCAGTGGCAGGTTTTTGTTAACTCATTTTTCCTTTGTGCTGTTCTGTATTTTCTGAATTATTACCATTGTTGCTTTTTTTTTTTTACAATCTGTAACCACTATCTTCTCAAGGAAAAAAAAATCCTTGAGTAATTTAACGTAGTACAAGATGAAAATATTATGTATTTAATATAAAAACTTCTGCTAGATGGAGCTCCCACCACTCATGATTCCTAAGCTCACTCCAGTGTCCCTGACCAATCACTCCAGAATTCAGGCCTGTGTGCTTACCTGTAGGATGCCTATGACTGCTCTGAAGTACCCCACGTGGAAACACGGCAGCTCCAGGTCGATGTAGCCATAGTGGCCCAGACAGTCAGCCAAGTTTTTCCCACAGGTTTCACATGGACGGTCCTTCTCGCTTGTACCCTTTGGAGAAAAGCACACCCAGTGATTGATGGAGACCACTGGATAGGAAAGAGGGGACCAGCCCTCACACCTAGCCAGGTGACTCAGAACCAGAATCAACTGGGCAGCTGCAGTGTATGCACACCCAGCTGACTCAGGCTGGAGCCCCTGACTCGGTCTGGGATGTGTGGGGGGAGGTGGGCAGCTGGAAAGAAGTGCTTGCTGCTTCCAAGCTGGAAAGTCACCAGTTTTATCAGCAAGGCAAGACACAGGTACCGGGACGGGGCAGGGGGTCTTACCATCCTATGGTCAAGCACCCCATACAGCAAGGGGGCGTGGTGGTTGTCCTGGCTGTACAGGTTCTTACTCACGACTTGGATGTGTGCCTGCTGGCGCATCTCCTCAGGTGACTTCATCCCAAAGCAGATGTGGCTTCTGGAATGGGAAGAAAAAGGGGAGCCGCTATATCGGTGGCAATCACATATACAGACCACCATAACTGACCTATCCTCCCAGTTCTCTCTATAGGCTCTTCCCACCATAGCAAATATATTCAAACCTCTCCCATTCTTCCTTCAGAAACATCCCTTTATCCATCCGGAATCCAGTTTCTACTGTCGCCATCAAATGAACAGTGCTCACCAAGGTCACCTAGCTGACCTGCTGACTGCTGAATCCAACAAGAACTTTCTCATTTTACCTCTTTGCAGCACTGGCAGCCCCTCCCCCACCCCCACCTCCCTCTGCCCAATCTTGCAGTCCTTTTCTCTTGGCTCTGGTGACACCATACATGCTTTGCATTTTCTTTCCGTCTTTGCTCCTCCCCTAGTCTCTTTTGAGGTCTCTTCTACTGTCATCCCTTAAATACTGGCATCTCATCCCACCTAGAGTTACAACTTCTGTCCCCTTATCTTTGCACTCTATACATTCCTCCCGAGCGACTGTGTCACTCAGGACCATGTCGTCTGTCAAACCTTTCTGCAGGCCAGCTACTGCTAGTCAACGGGACATCTGTATAGACACGAAGACAGCTCCACTTGGATATCTCACAGGCACCTCAAACCTGACATACTGAAAACAGACCCCAATACTTTCTCTCCCACAGCTCTCCCTCCACTTATTTTTCCAATAAATTGGGTGTTTATTATGTGCCAGGTACCATCCTAGAGGCTGAGGATACAGACTGAACAAGACAGACAAGGCCCCTATAAACATAGAGTTCACAGTTCAGGGTGGGAAAGACAGACAATAAACAAATAGATACAAAAAAGTGAATAGATGCAGAGAATTAAAATGATGTAAAGTGGCAGAGAGTCTGAGGAGACCACTTTATGTTGCATGGTCAGAAAGCCTCTCTGTAAAACTGACATGTAAGCTCAGTTCTGAACATGACGGAGCCAACCGTAAGACGAGTAGGAGGACAAGCACGCGACGCAGAGTGACTAGCGCAAAGGTCCTTGGGCTGGCCAAAGCTTGGCGTTTTCAAGGAATCAAATGCAAACAGTGCACTGGAGCACAGAGAGCTACTGGTATGTGATGAAGTCAGTGAAGCGTACAGGGGCCAGATTATGAAGGGCTTGGGAACTCTTTGTGGGGAATTTAAATGCTAGTGCGATGGAAAGCTGCTAGAGGGTTTTAAGCTCAAAGTGACATAGATCTAATTTGCATTTTAACAGAATCACTTGAGCTGCTTTGTGAGAATGTCTTATGCTGAATGGCAGTAGGTGCTGGGGTAGGTGTGAGGGGCCAAGGTGAATATGCAGAGACCATGTGGGAGGACACTGCTTCATCCAGGTAAGACACCTGTTCCAGCGAATAGCAATCATTCTCACAGCTGTCCAAGCAAGAAAGTCTGTATGTTGGCCAGGCGTGGTGGTTCATGCCTGTGTGCCTAGCACTTTGGGAGGCCAAGGTGTGAGAATCACTTGTGGCCAGGAGTTCAAGAGAAGCCTGGGCAATATAGCAAGACGTATCTCTACAAAAAATTTAAAAATCAGCTGTACACAGTGACACATACCTATAGTCTCAAGCTACTCAGGAGGCTGAGGCAGGAGGATCACTTGAACCCAGGAGTTTGAGGCTTCAGTGAGCTATGATGATGACACTGCACTC